>JAQFVV010001468.1:0-67833 GCA_028023455.1 Epiperipatus broadwayi
TAAATGGCAGAAGACAATTAAAGAGGATGACATAAGATTGTATTAAAAATACCCAACCTTTGATAAACCAATTTTTTTAAAATATAACGGGGGTACTTTTATTCGGCTACACTTTATTTCTTATTCGCAGATAACTTCATATCTGAAGGTCATTCTATGAACATTTTTGAAGCCACGATAATCTGAACACAGCATCTGACATTAGTTCCTTAACGATATATATATATATATGCCCTTATATGGTGTATATAAATAATTAATTAAATAGAGTTGCCAGTTTTTTAATGTGTACATTTAGTAATAAAGTTGTATAAAAATTAATATAATAAAAATCATAAATGATAAAAAATAAATATAAAAATAATCGAAAGGTTGATTGCTCAGGAATTCATAAGAAGTTCGAGCATCGGAGTGATTGGACGGAAAAGTGATTTATAGATCTTGAGCACCCGAGTCTGCTTCTATAATGCAGAATTAAACCATGAAGGGTTTAATAAAGGATAACAGTTTATATTTGAACAATAATATTAAAATAAAATATTTAAATGGATTTAATTATTTTTATTTTATTCAGTTCTTAAAAGTAAAAAGAAAAAAAAATCTGAATATATTCTTATCTACACAAATAATGTTTTCACAAATATTTAAAAAAAAAAGTACACACGCACTTATATATCAAAACATTTAATTTACATGGTATCATTAACTATAATCGAAAGGTAGCACTTTTATATTTCAATTTAAATAGTAGTTGTTTAAACAATCTGTCGTAAAATACTCCGAAAACATTTCAAATAAATATCAAAAACAAATAAATAGCAAAAACGTATTCCTGACAACATTTAAACTTTAAATTTAGTATGTACTGTTAAAAGATTAATTATAAATAAACAATAAAACTGCTTAGAAAAGTTATTGGAATAACATATTTATTTTTTCAGTTAACACATTAACATAAGGACACATCCTGATGTAGAAGTAGTGTTTATCTTCTATGTCTATGACCTGAGTTAAAATACGGGTCAAGCAAAAGTTGAAATTGCATAAAAGTTTCAATGAAACATGGTTATTACTTCAAGCCCTCAGTTCTTTTCCATTTCTTCTATTTATTCAGCGGTGATGAGTAAATAGATATCTAGCCATATTTATTAAGAAGATAAACGCACGTTCCGGAGCGACAGTTAACAGTTGTTGATCAATATTATTTTCTTTTCACTATCTTCTATTAGGGATTATTGACGATTCCTTTGTCATACATGGATTATTTATAGATTATTTTATCTTACTTTTTATTTTTGATTAACATGACTTCCATTTCAGCAATTTCTTTTATTATTCGTTTTCTGTCCAAGATGAGCTTTGCAAAGCAATGTTGCGCCAATTATGATTAATTACAAGAAATATGTTCAGTGAACTTAATTTTAAGCTCACTTAAATTAAGTGTTAGCTATATATTAATTTATTTTATATATTTATGGCCTATGTAATTTCGTATAGCACATCCGCGCTGGAGTAAAGCCAAAGATTTACTTATCATAAAAGTTGTATAGCTATTAATCATAAAGTATTAGTTTAATTTTAAATTTTATCCATTAAAAGCTTTGAGATGATCATAAATAGAAAGTCCGAAAAATAGTTTTATTTTTATCTTTTAGATAAAGTTCAATTATAAATTTTCTATTTAAAGACGTATTTTCTAATCTATTTTTACTTTCAATAAATAAATGATCTCCATTAAAATTTTATGTTGAAAACATTCGTTAATAAAACTATTTATCTTGTAGTGACATTGAAAAGTTAACGATAGATATCTTAGACTAAACTACTAGCAATTTTAACTTTTAAATTACAAGCTATAGGCATTTTCAGATGTGTAATTGTTCGAAAGAAAAATAGGTCAGCTAGGTATCAGTCGTTTGAAGCGTTAGATGACACAGGCAAATTTAAAAAAAAAAATATTGAAAAGAAATTTGTTAGAATATTTAAGAAAAATTATTGCTACATAAAACTTATAAATGGTGACCCTTATATGAAATATTAAGTTAAAAATAGAAACTGTCACGAATAAAAAAAATTCAATTCTTCAGTTGTTTTAGAAATGTATATATAAATGTAGGTGGAAACGGATATATATATATATATGAATGAGATGGGAGCGATAGATGGACAGACATATAGCTATATGGATAAACTAGTGTGTATGTAGACATAAAAAATTGATCGATCAAAATAAAGATAAATAAATAGATGTAAGTAGGTAGGTAGATAAATAGGTATATGAATAGAAATAGATAAATAGTTAGATAAATAGATAATTAAAGAATGATGTCATTTACAGACTAAACTTTTGAATATTTGTCAAAGAATAATAACTTTACAAAAATTATTTCGTATTGCTTATTAGTGCCTGCTTTTAAAAAAAACAAAAACAAAGGTTATGGGGGAAACATGTATATATTGTTAAATAATAAATTTATAGTATTATTTCAAGAAACTTCCGCATAATAAACATATAATAATTAAGTAGCTGACGTTTTAGTACAATAACTAGTATTTGCTTAGAGCTTCTTCTTTGAGAAAAAAGAATCTCTGACCAAAGTACTTATTATTGTACTGAAACGTCAGCTATTTAGTTATCATATTTTATTCTATGGAAGCTCCCGGAAATAATGTATATCTGTGAAATATATAAAAACTAAGTAATAACTGAAACACAGGCTTATTATATACCTGTGTCTATATATGTAATATATAGGGTATATGAGCACAGACAGGGTGGCCTTTGAGCGTTCTATCATCAGATTTTCAATTGGATGGACGGTTGAAGAGTTGGAGTAAGGAGTAGATTGAAGCCTGCCCATTAAAGAATGAAGATTGGCCATCTTAATATATATCTGAGCACTTACAGCATATATATGTAGAGATGGTAATCTGGACCAACTGATGATTGCTGGTTTAGCATGAAATACATATATTGGTGATTATTTTTTTTTTCAACATATGTGTTCAAGTGTATCAGTGTTATGAAATAGAGTGGAGAGTGGTGTGAAAGTCTGTGCTCATATACCCTATATATTAAAAACTAAGTAAAAAAAATATATACAAAAAATAATAAAATACAGAAAAAAATCACTTGTATATAAAATTACTTTAATATTTCAATCAGAGGATTGGACTGCATCCGAAATATATATATATAGTAAAATGATGGTGTTTTTTGAACACCACCATTTATAAATATATATATATATTTTCTTTCTGCTAAAAGCCAACTCTCTGGTTGAAATATTAAAGTAATTACATGCACAAGTAATTTTTTTCTGTATTTTATATATATATATATTGTGTACCACACACACACACACACACACAACACACACACACATATATATATATATATATGGCTGCAGAAAAAAGTTTGCTATTAACTGAAATTAGACCCTTTGATTCCTCTTGGAGGCCTTAAAAAAACCAAGCAGGGCAAATTCCTAATGATAAATATTATTCCAATACATATATACAATTATGCCAGATAAAAATAAAGCATGGATCTTATTACCAGGAGGCAGAGGTTGGTGGCCGAAGGTGTAGGGTGCTAAGATCCCCTGATTGTGAACCCAGGCTGCCATTTTATGATGACTTTTTATTTAGGTACTTACAACTGCAGATCACTTTCAAGTGAATGATTATTGCAAGAGTTAGAAGAACTCTCTTATATTAAATGGGACATTATTGGACTTTGTGAAGTTAGGAGAAAAGGTGAAGAGACAATTGATTTAAAAAGTGGACATATACTCTATTATAAAGGCACAAATATTAGAAATACCAGTGGAGTAAGATTCATTATAAATAAAAAGTGGAAGAACAATATTGTGGAGATTGATGGTGTATCGGACAGAGTGGCAAGATTAGTTATACAACTTATTAGCAGATACCAAATGCAGATAATTCAGGTTTATGCCCCAACAAGTTCTCATAGTGATGAAGTAGTAGAAGATTTTTATATGGATGTACAAAAGGCTTTTGATCATAGTAAACAACATTGGGAAACTTTAATGGTAGAATTGGTAATCAAATGAAATATGAAAGTGGTGTAGGTAATTTTTTTATGGTAATAGAAATGAGAGAGGACATAGACTTGTGGAGTTTGCAGAAAAAGAAAAACTTTATATTATGAATTCTTTTTTTGAGAAAAATGTTAAAAGGAAATGGACATGGAAGCATCTAAATGAAGGTACAGCAGAATTGGATTATATTTTGACTAACAGCAAATACATATTTCAAGATTGTAATGGTCTTAATAAATTAAACACAGGAAGTGATCATCGATTAGTAAAGTGTAAGATACATGTTAATGTAAAACTAGAGAGACAAAAATTATTAAAAAAACAATATTTAAAGTTGATATTTCTAATCTTCAGAAACAATCTAATGAATTTAAATTAGAATGTACAAATCGGTTTCAAGTATTAGTAGATTTTGAACATGATTAAGATTTGAATGAAATTATTATGAAAATAACAGATACACTTTTAAAAACTGCAACAAAGATAGCTGGTAGAAAAAAGCAGCAATTGACCAATAAAATTTTTACTGAAACTAGAGAATTTATGAAGAAAAGAAGGAATATGAATATATACAAAAATGATGCATTAAAAAAAACTGAATAAGTCAATTTTGTAAAATGGTGCGGAAAAGAGTTGAAAATGATATAAAAAAGTATAACTGTGAACTAGCAAGGAAAGCTGTACAAGAAAATAAAAGTCTTAAGAATGGAAAAAAAATTGGTATTGGTAGGAAATTTATATCTGCAATAAGAAAAAAAAAGATGGAATTATTACTAAAAAAAGAGATGACATCATGAAATTGGTAGAATATTTTTATCAAGAATTATATCAAAAATTATATAGTAATAAAGAACAAGTACCTCCTATATCTATTACCTTTTCCAAATTGCCCAGAATTTTAAATGAAGAAGTGAGACATGCAATTAAATGTATAAAGAAAGGAAAGGATCCAGGTAATGATGGAATTATAATTGATATATTAAAAAAAGCAGGTGAAGAAATAGAATTTTTTTTAGCAAAGTTATATACCAAATGTCTAAATGATAAAGATGTACTGGATGATTGGAAGAATGCAGTAATAATATTAATATTTAAAAAAGGTGATAAAAAAGATAATAGAAATTACAGACCTATCAGCTTTTTATCAGTTTTATATAAAATTTTTACCAAGATAATTACAACTCATCTACAGAGAACATTGGATTTCCACCAACCAAGAGAACAAGCTGGATTTAAAAGTGGCTTTAGTACAGTAGATCATGTTCAGGTATTGAGAGAAGTTATAGAAAGGAGAAATGAATATGAGTTGTCATTATGTTTTGGATTTGTAGATTATGAAAAGACATTTGATACTATAAACATTTCTTCAGTGATTAAAGCATTGGATCATCAAGGTATAGATCCAGGTTATTATCATATTTTAGAGAATATTTATAAAAGTGCAACAGCAACAAGTAGATTACATAATGATACTGGGAAAGCCAGCATTGAGAAAGGTGTAAGATAAGGTGATTCCATATCTCCAAAACTTTTTACAGCAGTGCTGCAAGAAGTATTTTGTGGATTAAAATGGGAAACTAAAAGAGTGAAAGTAAATGGAGATTATTTAAGCATTTAGATTTTGCAGAGATGCAGTTGTTTTTGCAAATAATGCTTCAGAGCTGCAGGAAATGTTGCAGCAGTTATCCGATGAAAGTAGGACTAAAGATAAATGTTAAAAAAACTAAAGTAATGTTTAATTGATTAGCTCAAAATATGAAAATAGAGATTGATTATGATAAATTAGAAGAAGTTAACAGTTACAAATGGTCAAATTATTAATACAGATGAAAACATAATGGAAGAAATTAATCATAGAATTAAACTTGGTTGGAGTGTTTTTGGTAAAAATAACTTCATACTAAAAGGAAATATGCCTATGTGTTTGAAAGGAAGGTTTTTAACAAATGTGTTTTACCAGTTCTTACTTATGGATCTGAGTCTTGGACACTTAATAGAAGAGCAATACAAAAACTTCAGTCTACTCAAAGAAGTATGGAGACATGTATGTTGGGAGTAACAAGAAGAGATCGAAAATGCAATGTATGGGTAAGAGGACAAACAGGTGTTACTGACCTCATTGAAAAAATTAAAAGATTGAAGTGTAGTTGGGCTGGACATATTGCTATAAGAGATGATAATAGATGTACAATTGACATTTTAATCTGGATTCCAAGAGATTGTAAAAGACCCAGAAAAAGACCACATGTGAGATGGATGGATGAAATAAGAAAGTGTGCAGGGGTGATGTGGAGAAGAGAAGTTAAAGATTGGAGAAGGTGGATTAACTTTGGAGAGACCTTCTTCCTATAGTGGATTGATAATAGTTGATAATGATAAATAAATAAATATATATATATATATATATATATATATATATATATATGTGTGTGTGTGTGTGTGTAGTGGCTGCAGATAAAAATTTATAGACCAGTTCAGTTGATTATTCAATTAAGTTTTAAAGAAACTGGGTAGAACAAATTTCTAATGGTCATTGCATATAGTTCTTCATTGCAGCCGTTACTATGCTTTTATTCACATAGTAAAAAAATATGGGTGAGTTTACCTCCTGGTCGCTTTTATTTGCTATGGGATAATTCAAAACTGAAACATCATTTGACGTATTTTGATAGCTGTATGAATGTGTGCAGATGTTCTTTTTTTTTAGATACTGTATTTGCAATCATAACAAAAAAATCAAAATTATGAGTCTTATTCCTGAGACAGTGTAATATCATAAGCTAAGACAATGTTTAGTGGGCAATGATAGAAAGTAAAGAATATTCCAATTGCAAACCTAAATTGCTTTTAATGTTGGCTCTTTATTTGTATATCAACAAATGAAATGTTAAATAAACTAAAATAACTATCTATTATTAAATAGGACATTGGGTATTTTTTTAAAATTAAAAGAAAAGGAAGAAGAAAAATTGATTTAAGATTGAATATGGATTTTACTACAAAGATGTAAATATTAGGAGCAGAAGTATTGTGTAATTCATTATAAATAAAATGTGAAAAACAACATTATGAAAATTAGTGGCATATCAAATAGAGAGCCAAAATTAGTCTAAATAAAGGATATCAAATGCAGTTAATTCAAATTTATTAATAAGTTCTCAGTGTGATAAAATAGCAGATGATTTTGATATAGATGTATAAAATATTTTGATTATTTAAACAACATTTTAAAATTATCATGGTAAATTTTAATACTAGGATTTGAAAATGATTTATACTTAAAAATTCTATGGATACATTTGATTATGATAATAGAAAATATATATTTCAAGATTGTAATGTTCATAATGCCTTCAATGCAGAAAGTAAACATTGATTAGTGTGATGTAGGATATGGGCTAATGCAAACTAAATAAACAAAAAAATAATAGAAGTGGGAGTTATACCATTGTAAAACAATGTGATGAATTTATATTAGAACTTCCTTATAGTTTTAAAATATTAACATACATTGAAGATTCATTAATTTTGATTCTATAAAGAACTGAGACAAAAATCACAAGTATAAAAACAGCAATTTGCCAACAAATTTTCAATAATTCTAATGTATAAAAAATAAAAAAATATGAACATTTTCAATATGAGCCATTAAGCAAAACTGAATATGTAGAAATTTGTAAAATAATGTGAAAAGAGTTAATCATGATATAAAAACATTTATTAAGTGGTAAGAAAAACTACAGAAAAAAATAAAAATCCTGAAAAATATAAAACAACATATCAGTATTGGAAGGAAATTTATTTTTCCTATAAGTAGAAAAGTTGAGATACTAGAAGTGAGATAACATCATGAAATGAATGAAGTTCTATAAAGAACTATACAGTAAGAAAAAAAAGAAAACAGTATCACTTATTACAAACTTTGAATTGCTAAGTATTTTAAAAGAAGAAGAGTGACATACACAATTATATCTATGAAGTATGTAATATTATTGACATTTTAAAAAAAGGAGATTAAGAAAACAGAAAAATTGTTGGCAAAGTTATACATCAAATGTTCAAATAATAAAGATACACTAGTTAATTGAAAGAATCCAGTAGTAATATTGCATTTTAAAAAAAAGATGATAAAGAAAACAGATTTTAGATATATTTGTCTTCTATCAATTGTTTAGAGATATTTATCAAATTATTACTTCTCATATGTAGTAAAATCTGGACACAAACCTACCTCCCCTCCCCCCAATGTTGGGTTTAAAAGTGGTGATAGCATGGTAGATCATATGCAAGTATTGAGAGAAGTTATAAAAAGGACTACTGAATATTAGTTCTCATTATATTTGTATTTTTGGATTATAAAAAGACAATTTCACAGTTATTAATACTTTCAGTTATCAATATCTATTGTATTTTGAAAAATATTTATCAAAACATATCACCAATGATTAGAAAACTAAAATTATAATTAACATCGAATATGATCATGCAATTTTGTTTTTCCAGAAAATTTTATCTGCAAGTTCTGAAACATTTACATAATGCAATAAAATGTAAACATCTGTTTTGTGGCAAAAAAAAATAGTGTAATCTTCACCCCAATAAACTATCATCTCTCAAAGTCTTTAGTGTGAAACACATTAAAATTAAATTTAGCTTGACCAAGCTTATTTATCAGCTGTATTCATTTATTCTCACTTCATGTGATTTTTTTCCCACCTGACTTAGAAGTGGGGGGAGGGGTATGATGGATGTATTAAAACGCATCACTTTGCAAGTCTTTCCGGACTACTTCAAACAGTGATAAACATATTTAGATAGACTACACATTTTTAACCGATTCAATTTGCAACACCTAAAAATAAATATACATTTTTTTTTATTACAAGATTCCAGTTATTTTTGAATCCCTTCTTGTATATAATTTTTTAAAAATATATTTTACTTTTTATAAATATATAATGTATTTTCTAAACATTGCAAAATCATTTAACAGGCAACATAACATATTTTATAAAAACCCAAAATGTTTTATGCTGGTAGAATTATTATTATATATTTTTTATTTCTAATGATATTTATATAAAAGTTTTATGAAATGTGCATTAAAAATTACCCTATCTGATGGGTCACATATATAAAAAGTAAAATTGTGGTTAAACTTTTTGCGCTAAAGAAATGGCTGATAGAATAATAAATATAACTAAAAATATCAGTATTTTTTTAAAACATTATAAATAACCTCTGAATATGACGATGTGTAGAATAAATCTATTCTACTCATCCCTCTCCTATGTATTTAAATGGGCATATTAAGGTCCTATATGTGAAAGTTCAGAGTGACTTAAAATCAATATGGGTATGATACTAAAATTGACATCAGTAAGGATGTTGAGTATCATATATTGAATTTTTAGTCATATGGATGGCTAAAGAGTTGGGGAATGGAGATGATTGAAGCCTGTTCATTAAAGTTTGAAAATTTACTAATGTAATATAAATGTAGCACTGATTATATATGTGTGGGAGATTATGATCTGGAACAATTGATGCATGCTGGATTAGCATAAAATATTTATATTGGAGATCATTTATTTTTTTCACATGTACATAGTCATGTATATCAATTATATAGGATAGACTGCATTGTTTTAAGGAGTTTTAAAGTCAAGTTCATATCCCTTTTAATAAAAATATTAAAGTAAAATAATTTATAAAGAATAAACTGAAAAAGTTATCTCCCGTTTTCGTCCAAAAAGAAATTGCATCGATAAAAAACAGTATTTATTGAAATAATCCAATGATGAATTTTAAAGACTACAGCTTTTTTTGATGTACTTTCTAGATATGGCTTCTGGGTATGTTAGACTTGAGTTTGTCACAAGAAAGAAAAGACAAAGCTTGTGGGAAAACTATAAAACCTCTTTCACATTTTACTTCAGATAAAATGATATTCTCATTTCATAAACTCTCTGTTTTAAAATGTAATAATTAATTAGAATCTATTATTTAATTAACTTAAAAATAAATTACAGAAGTTTATACATCAATAAAATATATTTTAGATCATCTTCTGATAATAACTACACATATTTTATTGGTTTTCTCTCAAAACATACTTCTTGGATAAAAGTAATAGTCAAAATTTTTTATTAAAATCTTGCTTAATTTTCATTTTGTTATTGATAACAGAAGAATTATTAAAGATGGTGATTTATAATGTGTTATTAAATTCTTATAAAGAAACTGTAAATTGACCTGAAGTAACATATATTTATGAACTCATTACTATAGTCTTACTTTTTACAAATCTTTTTTTTATTTTGAAATCTTTATCTAGAAAATTTTTTTATGAGAAAAAGAAGTATTTGGACAAAAAATATTAACTGCAAAAGAATTACTAAATAAAAAATCTCTGAAACCCAGTTATGATAATCAAATTTATATATATTATTTCTTATATTTTCTAGTTAAATATTCAAGATGTTTGGAAGACAAATGCAGACAGAAAGATTCCAGTTTGAAGGCTGCAATTCAACATAATTCACTGTTATAGATTAAAGGTAAACTATTACCACTATGATAATACATAATTTTGAATATGTCCCTAAATGTTTTAAATTTTAAAAAAAGTTACAGTATCAAACTATTTATTTAAAATAATGGAAAACAAAAATAAAATTATGGTCATATTTATTTTATCTCAGTAATAAAGATAGTCTTCATAAACTGCAGAATTTAAGCAATTATCACATTATGAGATATTGCATTTAATAGGGTAAATGATAAAATTGATTGTAAATTTGAAATTATTATTTTTTATTTTATCTAATGATATTAAAAGTTTCAAACTAAAATAAAAATTATTTTTATTAGCATCTGTTAAAATTTTTTCAAATTATTATTAATCTTGTTTATTTTAATATATATTAAAAAAATAACAAGACAAAAAATTATAATCTTTTTATACATTTCGCAGAAAAATGTACATCAATATAAATAATACACACAATGATATTTTTTTAGTGCAAATGTTGTATTTATTATTTTTATTGAAATACAAAATAAAATAATGCATTATATAAAAAAGTTCAAACTAAATATTACCAAGAACTGATTAATAGTATTAAAAATTAATTAAAAATAATTGTATCAGACAAAACATAACAACTTTGTCATGTGACCAAACAAATATTATTTGATATAATTCTAATAACCAAAAACAATGTATACTTAATAAGTAATCAATTATTTTATGATTTATTAACATTTAAAATGTAATTAAATATATTTAAGGCAAAATTTAAATTGTAAGATTTTTTAAATATATGTAGCCTTCAGTTTGAATAGAATTTATAAAATAATAAAATTATTTTTATACATATTATTAAACATTACTTTCAAAAGAAATAATTTAATGAAAATATATATATATATTAAAAAAATACACACTCAACATGAAAAATTGAATTACAATCTGATTTTATTAAAAAATGTAAACAAAATTTCATATTTTAATGTGTAACTGTAAATACACAAAATAGCATATTTTAATATTATATATACAAATATGTATTTTAATACTTAAAATAAAATTAAAAATTGAAATAATAACTATAGAAGTACATAAAAACATTTATCATTTTTTATAGTTTAATATAATCAACGCCTATCAAGTTTCTAAAAATTGTACCTAAGATTTAGTGTTTTTTTTATTTTTTAGTCATTTATGGTAAAAATAACTACTAAAAATCAGAATTACTAAAGCTAAAATGAAGTTATTTAAATTGATGCAAAAATTATTTGGGTTTCAATCAATCTAAGGTCATTATTTAATAATTATACAGTGATTGTTGCTTGGATAGGAACATTACTAAGCATATAAAGTGTTAAATGATGATTTGATAACATAATTTTTAAAGTAAATTGTATAGCTATACTATGAATTTAATTGTGTGCAAAATTCAAAACCTCTATTGGAAAGTCTTCATCCCCAGACCAATTGGTTTCGAGTTTATGGCTCATTTAAGTGAGGAGCTAAGACTCCAGATACTAAATCTGAAATACCAACTTGAAAGTCAACACATATCTAATTCATTACTATCAATTTGAAAAACTAAATTTTTCAGACATGCAAATGTCTTCAAATTCAGGATTGCAAACCAGATAGCTATATGGGTCTGAGATAAGTTCAATTTCATCATATATTAATGGCCTCAGCAATATAGCATCACAAAAGCCTTCAAGAGTAATTAATAAAACAAGACACAAATTGTGTAAGTAGCTTTTAAGCTTGTATTAAAATGTTTACTAGAGGGAACTTACCATTAGCCCCAATAAAGCTTTAATTTATAAGTGCCAAAAGAGAAAGAAATTCAAAATCTCTATTGGAAAGTTCTCATCCTCAGATCAATTCAGTTTTTCAAATAGATAGTAATGTATTAGATAAGTGCTGACTTTTGAGTTGGTAATTTAGATCTAGTCTGGAGGTGTCAGAGTCTTAAAGGAACTCTATGGTTAATAACTAAACTTGTATAATTCACCAAACATAATGCAGGAAAATCATAAAATATCATGACAACCAGCTGCTAGAAAATGGTCTGAGGATAGGGATATTTTGAAAATCTTGCTAGCATGCTCATTATATAACATTTGCAGTACAAGCTTATTAAATTAAGTTACATGATGTATACCATGATTTGAAATTATAGTTTTACTGTTATGGTTTTAGAAATTTTATATTGCTAAAGTTATTAATATATGGTATCTGAACTTAGTTCAGTCCCATATGGCTATATAATTTAGATATCTGAATTTGAAAACATATGGATGTATGAAAATTTCAAATTTTTTAGTAAATAGTTGACTATTACATAAATGCTAAGCTTGACCTGGTATTTTAAAATCTAATGCCTAAATATCTTAGTGCTTCACTGACAATATCTAGCAGCTAGAAAACAGTCTGATAATAGGGATATTTAGGAAAGCTTGTTAAGAGCTATTAGCACACTCATTATGTATATATTGTGCTGGAACAATGCCAACATTTACAACATCATTGCTTGATCATCTCAATAGGCTACTTAATAAATCTAGAAAATTTATTTGAGATGACTGAATATTCACCAAAAATGATGAACATTCTGACATAGAAAGTTATCTGATGTTATCTGTTCTCAAGTACATTTTTCAACTATTGATGTTAAATACATCTAAAACATGTACCTGTACAAATTATAAAGAAACCAAATTTTTGCTTAATTATTTTATAGATAAATATTTTATTATTTCAAATTTGTGTTTAGAATTCTTCTTTGACATACATTCATGTTTCATAATTCCACACATGCACACACATTTACTTTATCTAATATGATATGACTGCACTTTCCATTAAATTTAATGATAAACATATCTAGATATGATGATGTTGATTTCCTTGATCCAAACACTGTATGAGATGTTAATTATTTACTGATTCTCCAAAAGTTTTATCATTTAGTTATTGTTTAGATGATGAATTGAAATCAAAATGTAACCGATTTCCTTCATTATTTGACTACCATTATTTTGTTAGGGTATTGCTTAATTTGTATAATTATTTTTATAATAGTAAATAGTAGTTGTTGAGAAGTGTAGATTTAAAATTAAGCTATGCAATAAACTAATTCCCCAAGATAGTCAACTATTAATTAAGATTAAATATTCATTCAGTTAGCTAGTTTAGATTATGGTATAATTAAAAGTTCAATAATGTTAGGTTTATTTTATGTTCCATTCCAACTTGCTATAAAGTATAGTTGTTAAACATTACATTCCCAGTTATTAATTTAATTTTCTAATATAGTAGAGGTTGTTCAATGCATGTGGATGATGGGAGGCAGTGAAGTATAGAATATAACTTATTAATTTAGATGGTTGAATTTTATCAATTTAATTCTTATTTATTTTATAATTTAATAGATGTTTATTCCTATTAATCATAATATTTCCTCCCACATCTAATGTACATTTTACACCTCATAGACCTCTGTATCCCTCAACTAAGCTAAGCTGAGGCAAAACTTCACACAAAAGCCTCATTAATAGTTTTAAAGTAGCATTAGTTCAATAGTTTAGTCTATGATCCATAGAATTGGCAACCCTGGGTATCTGTGGTTAGGAGAGGTGTTGGTGGTCATGATGAGGGGTTACAATATATATATAAAATACATATTTTGCGGGTTCATCCATGTTAAAAACTTTTAATATCAATATACTGACGTTTCGACTTGGTCACACAAGCCATCCACAGAGTTATAAAAAGGTAGAAAGACGGTTGTAGAGGCGCTACAATCACTGGTTTGAATAAAACATTAAAAATCCCACCAATAGCAAAAATGTTAAATTTAAGAATGTTTTTTAAAGAAATCTTTCCAAATAGGAGGAAGTTTGCACGTATCATCTCGCTTATTGATACAATCTGGCCTTTTAAGTATCTCAATGGATTCTCTGATTTTGCATTGGTAGAGATTATCACATCTGGATATGATCCTAGTACTAGAAAAATCTATTTTATGACCTGAATCTATAGTATGGAGTGAGAGTGCTGATGATGATGAGTGTTGTTTAACTGCATTAGCATGCTCATCTCTCCTAACACTGATGCGACGATTACTCATACCTATGTAAGAAGCTTTACAATTTTTACATGAGATTTGATAGACACCATGAGATTCAAGAGGGATTGAATCCTTAGGCTTGGTTATTATATTGCTGATCTTTTGATGAGCAGAAAATGCTGTATCTATGTTATAGCGTTTTAATATACGTCCGATACTGTCTGTAGTTCCTTTTACATATGGAACACAAATCCTAATAGCTGATTTATCATCTTTTTGTTTCCTATTTTGTCTATTTTGAGCTTGAAATAAGGCTTTTTTTATAAATTTGTAATTATAACTATTTGCTAATAAAACACTATTAATATGATTTATTTCTTCTTTCAGATGTGTGTCATCTGAAAGATTAATTGCTCTATTTAAAAGAGTTTTGGCTACAGAAACTATCTGAGTTGGGTGATGATGAGAATGGAAATGTAAATATCTGTCTGTGTGTGTATCCTTTCTGTAAATAGAAAAATATAAACTATTTGGTGTTCTGGTGACTAGAACATCAAGAAAAGGGAGTTTTCCATCAGACTCTGTCTCCATTGTAAATTTAATATGAGGATGCATATTATTTAAATGTAAGAAAAAATCATCTAATGTATTTTTTCCATGTTGCCATATGACAAAAGTGTCATCTATGTATCTGAGCCAAATGAGAGGTTTTAAAGATGATGATTCTAAAGCACGAGTTTCTATATATTCCATGAATAAATCAGCTCCTCCAGAAATTAAAATTAGATTTGATTGACATTTAATCAGTTTACTTTAGTATTAGAAGTGATTTAAAAATGGGATATCTCTATTGTTTTGAATCTCCAGCTCACTGTATGAGTTAATTTTCATTTGTTTAGATTATTTTATAGGAAAAGTGACTTTAAAGGTTGATATTTTCAATGTCCAAAGCAGGAATTGAATAAATATAAGATATTAAATAACTAAAGTTACATTCTCATTTTATGACAATATTGAATGTTTAAAATTTAGGCCCATAGTAGTGTCACTGAAGTGAACTACAGATATGTCTAAAGAAAATAATAATAAAAACTATTGTTGGGTTTTAAGAAAATAAAACCGTGAATATATATATATATATATTTTAACAATGCAATGAAAATATATGATTATTAGAGAGTAACTAATAATATTTGGCTTATAAATGAATTTTGTTCCATAATATATTTGGCTTGTATGAAGAAAATACTAAATGATTTTCTTGTTTGACTCTAATTTTAGAGCATTGTTGTCCAGAAAGTTGCAGAGAGGAATATAAAGATGTAATAATTTGATTGTGAAATTCAAAAAAAAAATACATATAGGTGAACTAATTAGTCAAGCATAAATGGAATGAACGAATTCCACATTGCTTCTATGAGAATAAGATATTTGAAATTTTTTTTTACTAACATTTCAAATGATATTAAAATCAAGACAGATGGAAATGATAGACGTTTATCTGTGCAGAAATTAAAATGTTTAATGATTTTAGAGAGGGAAAGAAAAAGGTGTCGTTATTATTATTTTTTTCTTTCTGTAGAGGGAGATGTTGTGAATGTTCAAATTGATGATCCAGGATATATATATATATATATATATATATATATATATATATATATATATATATATATATATATATATATATATATATATATATATATATATATATAATAAACAATTCAGTACAATTTAAGTTTAACTAAATAGGATCGATATTATTTTATATATTTCATATATGAATGCAGTCACCATAGTAACATTATTACATACAGTTCAATGTTTTTTGTGTTGTGTATATGTGTTTATAAATTAATTTAAAAAAATATTATTATTAAAAAATATACATATGTGTAAATTATTGATGTTTATCAATAATTTAAAAGGTTATTATATCAATTTTGTATTTTGGTTTGTAAATAATAAAAAAATTGTAATCGAATTTGGATTTAATTTTCATGTATCTTTTTCTCCGAACTTACTACAAAACCGTGCGAAAAGAAACTATAAGAAAATTGATAGAATTGAGTTTTTAATTGAGTGATATTGTATGGTCGTCAAGATACGGAAAATGTCAGAAAGAGAACATATAAAAAAGACGCAACAGAATATAACAGGACTCTTTATCACTTTACAATAGTAAAGGATAGATCTATTTTCTGTGTCTTAACAAATAAATTTTTTCAATATTTTTTTTTTGTGTGTAAAACCATAAAACATGGAAAAATAGTGGAATTATCGGCCCGTTCAATCATTTAGTGGGCAGTTGTGAAAAGTTTCCGGGGAAGCAACAGCAAAGTAAAAAAAAAAAACCTATGAAAAAAAAAAAATGCTTTATAAAAAAAATGGATTGGCGTAAACATCGTCTCACGAGCAAAGGAACAAGACCTAACTGGATCAATTCACATCATAATAGGGATAATCAAAGTGCACTCACCTCTTCGGATGGAAAAGGAGAACTTTTAATGAAGTATTGTAAAGTTTACGATTATTATTTCTGACGGAGAAACTTCTCTTTACACTATAACTGAAGTCAATCGATAGACCAATAAATAGTGAACGAACAGACTTATATATAAATGGTATGATTTCTATTTTTATATGAAATGTGTGTGTATTAATTTTTTTTTATATGTAATAAAATGGGATGATTTTTTTTTAATTATCTCTAAAAGTAATATAATTTATTAAATGAAAATGATCGGAAAGACTCAAATATATTTATTTCATATTCATTTATCCGTAATTATTTTGATAAACAAATAGATTTTGATACCCTCCTATTTCACATTTTGGTATCGGTTATATGTAAATTTTTTCAGTAAAATATCTAAGAGCCTTTCCCATCATTTACTCATTCATTTTTTTTTGTCGTTATCGTTATTGCAACACATATATAGAGATACACATAGCAATTTGATCATTTTATTTAGTCAACCAATCTAAAATATAAAGTCATTTCGGATGTATTTTATCATTAATATTGTCAATTTTCTTTTCTATAATCTAATAAATTGAGTTAATTTAAATATCAAGACTAGTTTAATTATTTTGTTTTATTTGGATTGCATAAGACAGCATAGCTATTTAAGTAACAGGATTCAAACTCAGCTTGGTAAGCGAATTGGAATATAAGATAAGGTATGTTTTGCTTATTAGTATTTTATTTTGTTTCTATAGGAATTTCATATTTATATTTGCATTCGAATATTATATATACATATTATCATTTATCTTAGTTAATATTACAAAGTCGATCATTTCATGTTTGTCTGATTCCGTCATAAAAATCTAAATAGATTATACTTTATCGTTTGGTTCAGAATAATTCGTCTTGGATATTTTTCTTAAACTCCTATAAAATGAAGAGAATAAACTTCATTGACCGATTTAATTGAATATTGTTTTGATTTGTATAAATATCAATTATAATCATATGTTGCCAGTCAATTTTTATTCAATTGTTTAAAATTTCAAACCAATTGTAGTAATACTCACAGGTGAATAAACATCCAATAGAAGCTCGATATATCTTTTATGTAATGTGGTTGGACATTGTAAAGTTAGAGATGAGCTAATAGAGTGTTGATATTAAACTCCAGTGAATTATTCTATTTTAAAACCTAAACGAAGCACTAATTAAGCATCATTTTATTGGAAGATATTTGTGAATTATTTATATATTATTTTGTAGCTTCTTGGTAAACCATCGACGTCTATTAATTTGTTTAAACATTTAAGTGAGCGCATAAATTTTCAAAGTGTTTATAAAATTATAATAAAACCAGTTGATACCCACAGAAAATTATTAATTAGAGATTGAAGTAGAAAGAATTGTATATTGCTTATTGACATGGGTGTTTATCTTTCTATTTAGCGTTTATTAGAATAGATATATGTATATTTGGGTTCAAGTATTATTTTGTTTTGATATTTAAATAATGTCTATATGTAAACAAATGTTTTGTAAAGTACTATTACGGATACTTAGAAGCTTATCCATTAAGTTAAAAAGGCAGCATCTTTAAATAATAAAGTAGATTTAAATTACTATAACAGTAACAGGCTAATAAAATATATATTGGAATCTGTTTTAGTTATTCATTGGATTTGATTTTGATTAGATTGCCAATCTAGTAGTTAGCCTAATCCTATATTATTGTTTAGGGCAATAGTAGTTAGTTTCACTGCTCTTTGCAATTTATATTGTAATTGTGATGGATTTGTTGATGTCTGGAGCAGATAGTCTCATTATTTCTTCATTTCACATATAACTTAAGTAAATTAAACTTTAAGAGAGATTATTTGTGCTTTGTGATGGTTTATTACATAATGGTGACCCGATTGAGCTAGACCAGATTAATTTAAATTGGATTTTTAGATTTTTATCAGATCAGATTGATCATCCTAACCATCACCTTCATCCATCAATTCAATCAGTTACAAATTGGCACCAACATTTTGGGCCTTCTTTCTTCAATTTAAATGGAATACAGCATTCAACAACTCCGACGGTTACAATATATATATATATATATATATATATATATATATATATATATATATATATATATATGATCAATAGATTGTGTTTTACCAAAACACTGAACAAGTGTATAATTTGTTTACATAAATGACAAAAAAGTCAGCATTCACTATCTCTTTCATTTGCCCACTTTCAAATCAGTTGATTTCAAGCTAATTTTGCTGTCATCAGTGAAAGATAGAGCTAGAAACTAGATCTAAATGCTGAACTCCAAGTGTTTATGCAAAATGTTTCTATCAGTTTGCAAGCATGAATTTTTCAGGATATATCAATCATACTGGATGCCCTTAAGCAATAATATACCTCCTATTTATACATGCTGAAATCTAGCTCAGAGAATATAAGTTCTACAACTGTTATGGTGACTAAGAAGTGATAATTCACTTAATCTTCTAAAATATTTAGAATCACTGGAATAATTTTAAAAATTGAATAAGTTTATCAACAACAATAAAAAATGATATTAAGTTCTTTAAAATATGGCTCTACAATTAGAAGCCTTCCAATTTGAATTAACATATAATAATAATAAAAAACTTATCACATTGTGATTAAATTATATGTGATTTACAATATTCAAGTTATTTCATTGATTTACAATGCCTCTTACTAAGTTTTCATAAATGCATATATATATATATATATGTTGAAGTGGTAAATATGTAGTACATATTTAACTTCACTGCCTGATAAAATTACATACCTTTAAAGTAGGGTTTGAACCAGTTTATATGTTTATTTGGTCATCCAGGAATGATAAGCACACACATATACACATATCATTTCCACCCTGTTTATTCAAAATGGTTATGTGTTACCAGTTGAATTATTATTTTAGTTTAAGTATATTTTATTTCCAAGCTTGTAAATTCCCTTCACTTAAATAATTGTGTATGTGCGTATGTGTATTACAGATATAAAAATAAATACAATTAATGTAGATATAAAGCAATGCCAGAAATTCTAGAAAGTATTATTACAATTTAAAGGGTCATTCTCATTTAAACTATTTCAAGTTAAACCAAAAATCATATTTAAAAATTATTTACAATTTTTAAAATAGGTTTAAATAATGCTTTCTGGAACATATTGTTTACATCTTCCAATATTGCTAAATTTCAAGTATAGGAAGAGCAGAAGTTCTAGGAATGCACAGAAGTTCAAATCACTCTTCTCTCTCATATTCGTTTAGAGAGTGGAAACAAAATGAACTGTGAGTAAAAACAATTTGCCTCCCTGATCTTAAATCATCTCTGTTCTGCCTTCTGCCATGCCATCACTACTTGAGAACTGTTATGTTTAACTTTAAAAGAATATTGGAAGATACCATTATTTTATTAGTATTGTGCCTTGCTAAACTTCGTATACATTATTATAAGTGGCCACCATAACTTCTAAAGGTAATCCGTTTTGCCGAAGAATGAATTCTTAATTCTCCTCACTTCACTTCTTTCCTAAATCTTAATTGTAATCATAATGTAATTTTATTTATTTGGTAACTGACTATAAACTTAATTATCATTAAATTTGTGATTTTCTTTTATTAAGTTTTAAACTTGTTCTTTGAAACGCTAAGCACAGAATTATGTACTTTAAATCTATCATTAGCTTTTTAAGTTTCACACTCTAATTATTTTATTTCATGTGGCAAAACTTATTTTAAATATATATCTTATTAAATTATTTTTAGTATGCTAATGTTTTAATCTAGCAAACTTATATTATTTCAATCATCATTCTGATATTTTGGAATATTTAAATAGTTAAACGTAAAATTTCTTACTGAACGCTGTTTGCTCGGTTAAATATTTGAAATATATGCTTAATGGTGGATTGTTTAAAAATTATATTATGGGATAAGATAAACCTTTTGTTGTTGTCACTATTGATATTTAAATGCATTTTATCTTCTTAAAATAAATTTGATTATTAATATATTTTAATAACTATTTATTATTTATATGCCATTAAGAGTTAAATTGCTTATAATATATTGTCATTTAAAATTCTTGGACTTGTTAAATAGGAAATAATATTTTCCCTCTTCTATATTCGACATCCTAAATTTATTAAAGTTATACGTACGATGCTGAGTGGGTTATTATTTTATCATAGCGTTATGCATGCTATTATTGCTTATTGAAGTTTAAATTATTTCATTAGTCATTTAAGACTTAAGTCATATTCGCGTTGCTTACTTATGATAGCATTTTAAAAAATTATATTTTGCTTTATCATATTTACTCATCCAAACTCCGGATTTTCTTCACATAACTCATATAGGAATGAGGTTTGGTATAACCAATCTCAGGATAAACATTAGAGTATTAAGGCTCTGCATGTGAAATGTTGGAGGGCGTACCATGGAATCCTTACCACTCATATTTTCGAATATTGCCTTGTGATAAATACAAGCGGAATCATATATGTGATAAAGCCTTCCAGTCCAAAGACGGACATCTCCATTTTAAATGCTGTCATTATAGTTAGCACTGCAAGTTCTTTTATGTGTAATTCTCATATTATCTATAAGACGTGGTGCAGTGATGTTTGTAAACCACTCATTTAATAATTAGTTGAATATTTTAGGATTGTCACAGTAAGGCTTAGTTAAGCTAACCCATTCCTCATTTATACTAGCCCAGATATGCTCATGAATGATAAATTACTTATCTGTTATATTAAGAGTAAACTTCTCCTTAGAGATAAATTTATAAACATCCTTATCATTACTTAAAGTAATGATCACAGCATTGAAAACATTAATTTATTATTATTTATAGTTTATTAGCATACTAAATCAGTTGCCTATATGCAAAGTAATAACCGCATTAAATCTGTGCTATGCTTCTGATGTAATTTAAAATTGTTTATGTTCATTAAATTATTATGTTGATAATTACTTATGCGTTTGTGTCTTACTGAGTCTCACTCATTGAATTCCGTTCAATCTGTATAATAATGATAATATTATTTAGAAGTTATAACATTATCTTAAATAAACATTTATCTATGAGTTGTTCTGTCTTTGCTCATTCTGGATGGATACTATTTTATAATTCATATTTTTTTTGCAATGCTAGCTGTGTGCAATTCATTTAAATTTATAAGTTTTCCCCTTATATAAGATATTTGATTGAGCCAAGATTTGATATTATTTATTTACACTAATTACCCTATAGATCTCATGTTTCTCTACTGCGTCTCCAGGACCAGAATGAATAAAATTTCATCTGTTATCATCAGAAGTGTTGTTTATAATGTTATAGTTTTAGAGAAGAGCAAATAGGGCAGAATTCATGATTGCTCCTGACCTGTGTATCTCGGGCATGAGTGGATTTAGGGTACTTTTGCTTAGATTCTAAATCTTGTTAAATGAACAAACAATTCTGACCGGTACAATATATATATATATATATATATATATATGAACAGATGGGCATTTTATAATATACAAGAAATACATTACAATTGATATCTAATATAATTTATACTTGTTTAAAATTGTATATATGTGTACTATTTGACACTCATTGATATATATATATATATATATATATATATATATCAATATATATATATATAAAAAAATGCATTATGTGTGCATATATATATATATATATATATGCACACATAATGCAGTATAATTTACATATGGATATATTTAAATTGCCCTACACTAATACATGATTAAACTTTTTAACTAATATTTCTAAGAATACAAATACCAATGTTAAGTTTACTTAAACATGTATATCCATTTTGAATATACATAAAATTTACAAATATGAGTGTATATCAATAAAAACAAAATCAGTTTATCAAACTCAATGTTTCTTTTTATCAGATTATTCTAAAAGATTTATTTTAGATTTCTTCATTTTCACAAAGAAATAGAACCAGCTTTAAACATATTATGTTATTTAATTATAAATATTTTCAGCATTTTTTTTTGTTTTTCACCTCCTTTAATTAAAAGATTTTGTGTTTTAGAAGTGTCTATGAATCAATCATTTTATTCCAGCTAAATTTAATTGGTCTTCTTTTAAAATATATAGATGTTTTTAATGTTATTTTACCAAAGTAAATTTTCATTATTATATATAATACTATCATTCTTGATATATATATATATATTACTATTACTGATTTCATTTAACTAATTATAATAGCTTCAAATTAAATAAAAAAATATCTTTTAAATGAATTGCTTCTCTGCATACATAGATAAACAGCAACACATGTATACCAATTTCTTCATCAAGCATTCTCTTGGGGGTTTTTGTTTTGGTCATTGTCATTCCTATAATTCAGGTAACTTGTTGGCATGCCATGATATTTTTTCTGTCTAGGGTTTGATAGGCTAAAGGCTAATAAGATATCTTGGTTTAATGGATTTCTGGTAAGTAACTGTTGTATTAGCACACATCTGTAGCTATGAATTTCAACACAAAAAAGTGTGCCATTTTTCTCCATGTGATTCAAACTACACCATTGAACTGAAGAACAGATCCTTCTTTCTGTGTTAACTTAAGCTTCATCTTCATGGGAGCTATGTCCAACTCTGCTAGCTAATTCTGAAGCTAGTTATTCTGTTTCTCAAAAATATTAGAACAAAGACTGAACTAATATTTTTATCAGTACTTTTTATACGTGTCACATGAGATGATAAAAATACCTTAATTGAAAACAGAGCTTTTTTGGTCTAGTTATTATCCTGATTAAAATCAGTTTTAATCTTTTCAAATCATGTTTAATTACAACTACTTTTGGAAGCAAATTTGAAATTTTACCAAAGTGTACTCTTCATGTTTTTACTTAGATATAGCATTAATTAAAATACTTCAAAAATAAACCATGCTTATTTTAATACATTTGAGATGACAGAGAAGTGATGTTGAACATTTAAAAAATTATGTTAAGCCACAACTTTGATCATAATATATATATATATATATATATATATTATATATATATATATATATATATATATATATATATATGTTAAAACGAAGATTTGCACGGGTTAAATATATAAAATACATATTTTGCTGGTTCATCCGTGTTAAAAACTTTTAATATCAATATACTGACGTTTCGACTTGGTCACACAAGCCATCCACAGAGTTATAAAAAGGTAGAAAGACGGTTGTAGAAGCGCTACAATCACTGGTTTGAATAAAACATTAAAAATCCCACCAATAGCAAAAATGTTAAATTTAAGAATGTTTTTTTAAAGAAATCTTTCCAAATAGGAGGAAGTTTGCATGTATCATCTGGCTTATTGATACAATCTGGCCTTTTAAGTATCTCAATGGCTTCTCTGATTTTGCATTGGTAGAGATTATCACATCTGGATATGATCCTGGTACTAGAAAAATCTATTTTATGACCTGAATCTATAGTATGGAGTGAGAGTGCTGATGATGATGAGTGTTGTTTAACTGCATTAGCATGCTCATCTCTCCTAACACTGATGTGACGATTACTCATACCTATGTAAGAAGCTTTACAATTTTTACATGAGATTTGATAGACACCATGAGATTCAAGAGGGATTGAATCCTTAGGCTTGGTTATTATATTGCTGATCTTTTGATGAGCAGAAAATGCTGTATCTATATTATAGCATTTTAATATACATCCGATACTGTCTGTAGTTCCTTTTACATATGGAACACAAATCCTAATAGCTGACTTATCATCTTTTTGTTTCCTATTTTGTCTATTTTGGGCTTGAAATAAGGCTTTTTTTATAAATTTGTAATTATAACTATTTGCTAATAAAACACTATTAATATGATTTATTTCTTCTTTCAGACGTGTGTCATCTGAAAGGTTAATTGCTCTATTTAAAAGAGTTTTGGCTACAGAAATTATCTGAGTTGGGTGATGATGAGAATGTAAATGTAAATATCTGTCTGTGTGGGTATCCTTTCTGTAAATAGAAAAAGATAAACTATTTGGTGTTCTGGTGACTAGAACATCAAGAAAAGGGAGTTTTCCATCAGACTCTGTCTCCATTGTAAATTTAATATGAGGATGCATATTATTTAAATGTAAGAAAAAATCATCTAATGTATTTTTTCCATGTTGCCATATGACAAAAGTGTCATCTATGTATCTGAGCCAAATGAGAGGTTTTAAAGATGATGATTCTAAAGCACGAGTTTCTATATATTCCATGAATAAATCAGCTATTACTCCTGAGATAGGTGAGCCCATAGGAGTACCAAAAACTTGTCTGTAATGCTGTCCATTGTATACAAAATATGTATTTAAGAGACAATGTTTAATCAAAGCAATAATATGGTCTGGTAAATTGCAACGTTGTGAGATTATATTTAAAGCTTCATCAATTGGAATGTTTGTAAACAAAGACACGACATCAAAACTGACCAGAATATCACTAGCATTAATTTTTAAACTTTTTAAAACAGAAATAAAATGAAGAGAGTTTTTAATAGATGATTTAATAGATGGGATTGTAGGTTTAATGAAATCCGATAAGTATCTAGCTAAAATATGAGTTGGAGAACCTATTGCACTTACTATTGGACGAAGAGGGGTATCTGGTTTGTGAATTTTTGGAAGTCCATAAAATTTTGGACAGACACAAGTTTTTTCACGAGGGATTATTTTATTTTTTATCTCTGTTTCAATAGGTGATTTATTAATAATAGCTTTTGTTGTTTTTTCCAAATATGTAGTATGATCTCTTTAAATATAATCTCACAACGTTGCAATTTACCAGACCATATTATTGCTTTGATTAAACATTGTCTCTTAAATACGTTTTTTGTATACAATGGACAGCATTACAGACAAGTTTTTGGTACTCCTATGGGCTCACCTATCTCAGGAGTAATAGCTGATTTATTCATGGAATATATAGAAACTCGTGCTTTAGAATCATCATCTTTAAAACCTCTCATTTGGCTCAGATACATAGATGACACTTTTGTCATATGGCAACATGGAAAAAATACATTAGATGATTTTTTCTTACATTTAAATAATAAGCATCCTCATATTAAATTTACAATGGAGACAGAGTCTGATGGAAAACTCCCTTTTCTTGATGTTCTAGTCACCAGAACACCAAATAGTTTATCTTTTTCTATTTACAGAAAGGATACACACACAGACAGATATTTACATTTTTATTCTCATCATCACCCAACTCAGATAATTTCTGTAGCCAAAACTCTTTTAAATAGAGCAATTAACCTTTCAGATGACACACGTCTGAAAGAAGAAATAAATCATATTAATAGTGTTTTATTAGCAAATAGTTATAATTACAAATTTATAAAAAAAGCCTTATTTCAAGCCCAAAATAGACAAAATAGGAAACAAAAAGATGATAAGTCAGCTATTAGGATTTGTGTTCCATATGTAAAAGGAACTACAGACAGTATCGGACGTATATTAAAACGCTATAATATAGATACAGCATTTTCTGCTCATCAAAAGATCAGCAATATAATAACCAAGCCTAAGGATTCAATCCTTCTTGAATCTCATGGTGTCTATCAAATCTCATGTAAAAATTGTAAAGCTTCTTACATAGGTATGAGTAATCGTCGCATCAGTGTTAGGAGAGATGAGCATGCTAATGCCATTAAACAACACTCATCATCATCAGCACTCTCACTCCATACTATAGATTCAGGTCATAAAATAGATTTTTCTAGTACCAGGATCATATCCAGATGTGATAATCTCTACCAATGCAAAATCAGAGAAGCCATTGAGATACTTAAAAGGCCAGATTGTATCAATAAGCGAGATGATACATGCAAACTTCCTCCTATTTGGAAAGATTTCTTTAAAAAACATTCTTAAATTTAACATTTTTGCTATTGGTGGGATTTTTAATGTTTTATTCAAACCAGTGATTGTAGCACCTCTACAACCATCTTTCTACCTTTTTATAACTCTGTGGATGGCTTGTGTGACCAAGTCGAAACGTCAGTATATTGATATTAAAAGTTTTTAACACGGATGAACCCGCAAAATATGTATTTTATATATATATATTTGTATTAGTCAAAAATAACATAATATATTGTAAGGGGCCTGTTTCAACTTTTGAGACATGGATCAAATTCAACAATCAATTGTTCTGAACATGATGTGTCAAACAACTTACACCAAGTATGTATGTGCTAGTGCTCCTATCATTTGGGTTTGTGCCAAAATATAATAGATCTAAATTGACAATTATATGCCATATGTTCAAAATATAAAAAAAAAATAAAACAGCAAAAATAAAAAAAATGATGAGTGGGAAACAGAAGATAGTCTACATAACACCGAACTAATGATTGTGCCTGACTACCTAAACTAGATCAATTTTATTACCTGGTTCATATATAATTTCGATTGGTATCTCTGGATGCCACTCTTCTTTCTGGATCTATTAAGCCTCAGAGTTCAAACTCAGCAAATAATTCCACCTGCAACTCTCTTTAAGGATGTACTTAAATAGGATTGCAATAATACAATATCTATCTAGGTCTCTGTTGTCTTTTTTACTAATGATAATAATGTTGGATTCTCACCTATAAATATCATGAACATATAAAAGATGTGTGGGTATGAGCTATATATAATTTGGTAAGTGAAGTATGGATGATATTTGACAAATTAGAGACCAGTGAAACAAAGATTTTCTAATCTCAAACAACAAATATTTTTATTAACAATACCCAGGTTTAAAAATCACAAATATATACATATACAATAATAACAATAAACATAAATAACATATTGAATATGTGACTGGACTATAATCTAAATGAATACTACTATTGTTTCATGCCTACCATAGTATGATCACATATCTCAAACTGAGAAATTCAAGAAATAAATAAATATTAGATAACACAAATAAAAGAAATTATGATACACTACAATACAGGATAAAGTGATTATTATTTCAAGAATTAACTTATATTTTTATGTATTTAAAATTTAGTTAATTGTGTCATCTGGATATATTTCAAGTTCATAACAATAGATTGATAATTAATGATGCATAGGTAAAAATCTCCCAGAAGACATTTAGTCATGCAAACAAAAAAAAAATCTATCTATAATTAATTATTAGTAGGCAAAATAACATGTAACCTTATGTAATAAATCCCTAATTAAAGGTGCAGGTTCAAAATCTTACCTTTCTATTTTTAAGTCATAACATCCTGATATCAAGTCTTAGTACATCAAATAGGGCTAGACTTTATTTATCAATAACAAAGGTAATTATACATATACTTTGTGTTGTGTAGTTATATTTCTCTTCCTTTATCATGCTTTAAACATAATAGATTCTTTAGATTTTAAAATACTAAAAGAAAAATATTTTCTGCAAATGTGTGGAAAGGTGAAAAAAATTTTAACACAACCTTCAGTACACACACACAAAAAATATACAAATTATTTTATACCATCAACATTCAATGAAAACTTAGACTTCTTTGAAGCAAAGTGTTAAAATTGGAAAAAGTGGCATCAGTGTCCTTGTCAGTTGATGTTTTTCACTTCATTCATGAATATTGGATGATTCTAAACTCTAACTACTTAGAACAATTACCACAATGAAGTTAAACCAGCAAAGCTCATGATTCTGTAGCAACTTCCTTTTCAATCCATGAAATATTTCATTTGAATCATTTCACACTTGTTTGGGTATCAGGCATACCAATGGCTAGAGAAACATCACTATTTGATGACTAAAAGAGGGTACTCAGATCCCATGACAATTGATTTAGCAAAATTGCATGATTTGGTTTTATATATAAGAAAAGTTAATAACTCTATACTGGTTCTGCCAAAGTTCATGATAGAAATAAAGGCACACTCTTATTTTTAGCTCATATCCATATATATATATATATATATATATATATATATATATATATATATATATATATATATATATATATATATATATATATATATATATATATATATATACACTATTTGTTATAAATAAATTTTACTTTATAAGAAACACCATCTGATATTTTTCAACTTAATTTTAATTAATTTGCATTTTAAGAGCTTTATAGAAATTGTATGATCTTTATAGCTTATAAACGTTTATAAATTTTCTTAAATTTTAGTTAGAAGGAATGTTTATAAACAAATAAATAATGCATTTTTCTTTTTTTACACTGCATCTTACCGACTAAGTTAATATATAATGCAAATCTCCAAGTTCTTTTTTATCAACAGTTTTAAAAATAGATAAAATAGAATTACGATAGATAATATATAATAAAAATAATGTTCTTATTCAAAATTTTACTTTCAGTTGGATTCCATTTCTATAAAACTTTGTCCAGTTTTTCACAGTCTATATCAACAAAACTAATAATTTTTTAAAACACTTTTTCAGACATTTGGTTGTTACCATGTGACTTGATTTGACATCAGCTCATTATCTTTTTTTTTCAAGACATGATAGTAAACTATTGAATTTCATGTACTGGAAAAATCTAAGTGTTTGTTTCAAATATATATGTATGTCTGAAGATATTTTACTTCATATATTGTTCATTGTAATGTTTTTATTATTATTATTATTTAAAAAAAAAATTTGCTCCTGTATGCATAATTACTTATACATATATGTGCCTCTGGATATACTTCAAACTGACTAATGTGTTTCAAATGCTGGCTGCCTATCTAAACTTTATATATTCCTAGCCAGTTGTTCTAAAACATATGTTAGTTATATTTACAAGGATTGTACATCACCTTACAATATATTATTTGAAAAATGAATCATCAAAAGATATAATGAGGCTGAAAAAATATAGTCATTGATATTCAAAATAATGAAAAAGAATAAAAGGTAATATTTCTAATAATTATTTTCATATTATTTTTTCAATTTCATGCATACAACTTAAAATTATATTTTTGTTAGTAGGTTAATTGGATTCATCATAAAATTTCTAAAAACTGGTATATAATATCATTTACCTAAGGTAATTCATTTTTCCTAGTAGGTCCTTCAAAATGTATTTCCATACAGAGATTTGCATTGAATGTCATCCCTAATAACATCCCTTATAACAAGTAGTTAATATTGAAAAAATAATTAGTATAATTTGAATATTGTAATAAAGAACTTTAATACAGCTTGTAACTTATTAAAATTACTACTAAAATAGTTACTACATACAAAATAAAATAATAAAATAAAATAATAAGTGAATGAAATACTAAATTCATTATAGAGTTAAGCTTGATGTACATAAGTTAGTAGTTTAGAGTCAGTGCAATGTAGTATTTTTTATCCTATAGTTATTGGTTTTGAGGGTTCATATTGCTTCATGCTAGTATGACCATAAATTTAGTAATAGCTTCTTCTTCAACTGCTATCTCTTTTTGCATTTGATATATAGCTTTGAAATTTACATTGCAGTAATATATAATCAGTCTAAGTTTATGTACTGTCAAAATCTTTACTTTTAGCATTTGCATACTTTTATTATTATTAAAATGCAGACAAGACATTATAGAAAAATCTAAATTGGGTAATAATATTTTCAAAATATTATCTTTGTCTCATATCAACTAATTCAAATACTGGATCCAAGTCCACATCATACTGAAAAATGTAAGTAATTCATGATATACATTTACTCAATCATGAGTTATTTTTTTGATTAGCAATTTCAATAGTATTGTTTTTATATATTATTTATCAAATATAAATTCAAATAATAATTAAAAAATATATAAAAATAAAGACTTATCATTGACCCCCAATAATATTCTCTTCAAAACACATCAGCCTAAAATTGTGCTTTTTCCGATGTACTTGTCCCGATAAATTTTATTCATAAAACATTTAAAAACTAAGAGAAAAACAAAAAAAAATTCAATTTAGTTAATCACAAAAAGTATTATTAAATTTTTATTTTTTATCCTAGAAAAATAAAATTTACCTTTTTTAAAACTAGAAAGAACCATAGAAATGAAGGTATAAACAGTGCATGTGTAGATTGTGTAGATTTCCATTGATCTTAAGTGAAACCTGGATGTTTATAATTTGAAATTGCTTGCTCGCATTATGTGAGCATAAGAACAAGGAAGTTAAATGCAAAATCAGATTTTAATGGAAATATTTATTAGACCTTTTTAAACTATTTTAATTTATAATAAAATTTCATTTTCAATGCCAGAGTTATTTAACCATTTACTATGATTTTCTTTTATTCCAGGAAATGTAGAAAATATCTACAACAATTCTTGTCTGTGTTTATTTTTACTTTTCCTTTAACTTATATTATATATATATATATGCACTCATACAACTATGTTGCCGTGTGCCATGTAACCCAACCTGTTACAATATATATATATATATATATTGTATTGAAAATATGCATTAAAATATCTTTATATTTATTTACTCATACTTGTATGATTCTTAAATGACCAGGAATATTATTTCTGGCCATGCTATCTTATAAGCACAACATAAATAATGATGTGAAATAAAATAAACATATATTTGACAGTTTTTTTGTTGAAAAAAGTGTTCTGAGAAAAAATAAAATTAAAACATAATAACCCGTATTTTCATATTTTTTTTCAACAAATAGAGGTTTTTAATTACTTGTTATTAGACACTCTTAGTTATAATAGAAATACAGTCAACTTTACATTTCATCTATTGCTTAGGGCTTAAAAATTGATAAATAAAAAGAGAAATGAATCTCTTGATATCTTATTTTCTATTAGTTTATAACTAAAATAAAACAAAAACTAACAGTGATAATAAAATAAAGAAACTGATTAGACTGTTTAAATCTATCTCCTATAGAGAAAATGATGGATACAATAATGAATGCCTATTAAGCAAAAATACATTAGTTAAGAAAAATAGTTTCTTTTTACATTTGTTTTGATAATAAATTTAAAATGAAGATCAAGTTAATTAGTAGCTGTTTCCTTTAATGTATTAGATTTTGTAATTTAATTTTTGAAAACGTTTTTGCTCTTTTATTGTATGAAATCAATTATAAAAAGTTGTTAAAAACTTAAGGCTACAATCAATAATAAAATAAACAGTAAAGATAATTAAATATCTGACACATATTAAATAAACAAACATTTGACTTTTTATCTGTTTAATAATACTGGTTTATTTACCTATATATCAAAAAGTTATTTTTCTGCTGCTTGCCTTTATTTTAAAGTAGGACTTAGTTAAATTGCTAGTTAACTCCTATATACTTATTTATCAAATTATCGTGCTACTATATATATATATATAGTCATCTACATTAAATATCTATGTGCTTATATATCCGTCAACTGACTTGCCTATTTACTTAAAATATTTATTTACAAAATAAATAATATATTTGTCTTCTAGCCTAATTAGTTATAAATCTAACTGACTATTACCTACAGACCTACTATTCTGCATACCTAATTATCTACCAACTTTGCAAAGGTATTAAACCTTTGTTATTTACCTTTCTAAAAAATTTCATATCACCTACTAACTTCATTACAAATATTCTAATTGTTATCAAATTAAAGTCAAAATTACTGTAAGCTCCCACTGGACTATATATAAGTTAATATAAATCCATCAATAAATAAAAAAATATATATAATGAGCATACCTGTGCTTTAACTTGGGTCATTTAAGCACATATAAACATTCAATGTGTATCCTATATATTAACACAATCCCAACCCAATTAGTACACTATTCTAAAATTACTATAAACTATGAGATAAAAAAGCTGTGATTCCCATGTTGACAACTCTTGAATATTAAGCTAAACAAAAGCTAATAGATGTAAATATTAATAGTGATAGGTTATATATAGAGGAAATGTGAGATATGTCCTTTTCCTCTTATTGTTTACAATAATTTTATGAAATGCACACTCTGTATTGTAAAATGTAAATAAATTAAATGCTTATCTACAATGAACACTAAAGTATAGGTGATAAATCTGTACTTTTTTAATTTATTGATCAATTTGTAATGATTTACATATAACACAGTGGAGATTTGTAAGTAATTTTCAAAAAAATGTCTCCATAACTCTGGACTCTGTTAAATTTTTTATAGTGTTTCATTGCCAATCATACTGACACCAGTATTTCTAATATCAATTTTAATATTGGTAATTGTTTAGGTTTTTGAGCTATTTATAAGTAAAAAAAGTAGTGCACTGTAATAATTAATTCCAACTCATTGCAAGCTAGCACCTGTTTTCATAATACTTTCTATCAATTATCTCAGCACTGCAAAAAAAAAAATAATGAATACTGACTAAGAGATATTTTGAAAGGTTATTATCTTGTTCTGTAGTATGATCAAGAAGTGAAACAAATTTATATAATTCTTAAAATGTTATTCCAATAGAAGGCTCTTAATAATAGAATAGAATATACATGCAATATTGAAAGAATGCTAGACAATAATAAAACTAAACATTTTTTTTATAAAAAGTACCTTTTTTGTGTATTATATTAGCTCAAAAAAGAAGGAAATTATTTATAGTTGAATTAATTGAAAAATATAATTATTAGAAATGAAATAAAGATGTTTTAATTACACTAAACATACATACCTTTATCACTAATTCTTCCTAAATCTAACCACTTGCTTATTTATTAATCTATCTATGATTTTATGTACATATACATATATCTGTATGTTTATAATTATCTTATTGTCAACTTATTTATTTTGTATTTATTTATTCATTTATCTAAATATTCAGATGTCTATATATCTATTTGTATGTCTCTTTATCTTATTTTTTTGCCTTTTATTTAATAGTCTCTGTATCTATTTATTTATCCATTCATATATTAACTATTTATCTGTCTCTTTCTTTTATCTATTTATGCATCTCTTTGCAGTGTTTATCTATCTATCTATCTATCTATCTATCTATCTATCTATCTATCTATCTATCTATTTATCTATCTATCTATCTATCTATCTATCTATCTATCTATCTATCTATCTGTCTGTCTGTCTGTCTATCTGTCCATCCGTCCGTCCGTCCATCCATCCATCCATCCATCCATCCATCCATCTATCTATCTATCTATCTATCTATCTATCTATCTATCTATCTATCTATCTATCTATCTATCTATCTATCCATCCATCCATCCATCCATCCATCCATCCATCCATCCATCCATCCATCCATCTATCTATCTATCTATCTATCTATCTATCTATCTATCTATCTATCTATCTATCTATCTATCTATCTATCTATCTATCTATCTATCTATCTATCTATCTCTTAACTTTTCTGTTTATTCACTCTTGATCAAATTTCTATTTATCAATCTATCTTTCCATATATCTACTTTTTATGATTGCAATCTATCCATATTTTTATGTATCTATCTATTTGTTTGTCTATTTTTACATTTACAAATGTATTATAACATAGATAAATTAGGTGAACTTATAAGAAATTGGATAATTACATTATAAATACCAAATTTCTTAACCAAGTTTTAATTATGTGTAAAAGTATGAAAAAAAAATTTCTGTTACCAGAATATTTTGATGATAAATCTTTCTTCAATTGATAATCATTCTGTTATGTGAATTAATATAATATATACAGTTTCAGAATTAATAATTATGATATTGATAATAGTGCTCAAACTACACATCCCCATTAATATAATTAAATTGAAAAACTCTATATGATCAATCTGGAAACTCTAAAAAAAGTTACAAGCCAATTTTTTTGATCATTATCAATTTAGAACCAGCCATGAAAGAATCAATCCAAGAGACACAGAAGTATTATTAATAATCAAAAAATTTCAGTTATGTTTTTTGATTGTTATTTTCATGAAGATTTCTTATAATGAAATAACATATTATCATCATAAAATTTCTAATTTTTTTCCTACTAACTCTTCCACAAATTCTCAGCATTTAGAATAAATCCTCAGGTTTATGATCAAACAATCAAAGAATGCATTAAGAATTAGGATGACAAGAATATTAATTGATAAAAATTACATTTGATTTTATGCATGAAAAATAATTTATTTGGATTTGATTAGTAAAAATTACTTATGACTATATATACACAGAATAAGTATAATTCTGAAGAAAAGCAAAATAATATTTTAGATTGAGGTTCAATTTGTAGCTTTCACTAATAGATGAATATATTATACAATTTTGAAATATATCAGTTTGTTCAATATTAAGATTACTATTATATATATATATATATATATATATATATATATATATATATATATATATATATATATATAATAAAACCAGTCATAAATTTTGTAACTTGCTTTTAAGTTTACATTTAAATGATCACTAGATGGAACTTACCAATAGCTCTAATCAAGCTTTATTTTATAAGTGCCAAAAGAGAAAGAATTCAAAATCTCTATCGGAAAGTCCCTATCTCCAGACCAATTGTTTTTGAGCTTATGGATCACCTCAGTGGAGCCATCTAGAATCATATATATATATATATATTTAAATCAATATATATATATATATATATATATATATTGTACCCTCACTTCCATAAATATATAGTATAACTTAAAATATGACTAGCTCAATTAAATCGTTATGCTCGGCTAAAATGTGTATAACTATTATTAATATATTTTTATAATACTATATCTTATCAGATTTAGTACAACTAACAGAAAATTAATATGGTTCAATATCATGCATTAATTAAATAAGTATTTATTAAATCATGAGACTATGAAGTGAAGTTACAAGTGGTAATATGAATTTACATTGAGCCTATGTCTTCTAAGACATTATCTCAATGGCATAAGAATACTATTACCTCTTTATTATCTCACTAATACATCTATAGCACTCCTATGTATTTTATAAAAAATTAACTAACTTCAATAATAGTAATAAATAAATCTCAATCTTTTATCAAAGAAATATAACTAAATAATCTCAGGTTCTTTTAATTATCTTAAAGTAATAATACTTCTTGCAGATAGGCATGATAAGGGATTTAATATCAGACCTAACTACACCTAACTTATAATAATAATAAATAACTAATAATAATAATCTATAGTGTATAAGTTAACCTTATCTATTTTATTATACTACTAATCATTAAGAAAACAAGTAAATCATCTACATGTCTTTCATCTTCATATAGTATCTTAATTGAGAATATAATAAAATCTTATAATTTAATAATATGTGGCAATAAATAACATTATACTCTTATATTGTGCATTATAATTACCTTGTGACCATTATAACATATAACATAATATGTTAATGTCAATGAATTTCTATAAATTATATTAAGAAAATACTGTATTTCTTTTTTAAAAAAAATAATAATAATTTAATTCATATTGTGCAAATATTATGTTTTATTCAAATTATCTGTTGTCAAATGCTGTGGTGCAAAATAATGAATTCGACACACTTTTAAAACAACTTAAACAAATTTATTTACATTAACTTTAATAAACAACTTATATACATTATTTACATTACAAGTGGAAATCAAGAAAAATAAAAATAAGAAAAATAATAATAATACAAGATTCTTACATTGTTGTTATTTCTATAATCCAAAATAAATAATCCATACATTTCTTAAATGTTTTATCAGTAACATTTAATTGAGTTTATGAACTTATATTTTACTAGATATCATTTATAATCACTTAGTACAATAGAAGGCTTTTATGTAAAATATCACTTATGTAGCACATGTAAAATAAACAAACTTTAATAATTAAAATGCTACTCCATTTAAGTATTATAGCTATTTCTATTATAATGTAACTATTATGTATTACATTTATTATTAGCATTAACTAAATATCAACTAATGTATAGATTGATATAACTTTGTAATATTATGTGACTTTCATTGATTACATAATTATTTACTTCACTCTAATGTAATTTCATAATATATGTCTTACCAAAATATGCAATACATATGTGTTCTTTTCTTAAAATAATATTTTAAAATTATTCAACAATTTTGTGAAGACAAAATTTTTATTTATAAATTACCAATTTATAAAGTTATTATCTTAAAATAAAATTCTATGATTCTTTTCTATTTAAACTACTATTCTTATCTACTTGTTATTCCTATTCCATCCTAATACATCCTTTCTTCAAATATAATTCTAATCTCTTTTAACTTTAGTATCAACTTACAATTTTTAAAAAAAAAAAGACTATCCAAACTCTCTTATATCTCATCACCTATATACGATAAACCCTTCAAACAAAATATAATTTTCTATATAAAATTAATTCAACTTGTCTAATAAAAAATAAAAATATAGATATATATTTTTTTACTTCTTACTAACTTGAAAATAAATATAAATGACTCATACTAATATAATAAATCAAATTCCTAATATTGTAACAGAACATTAAAGTTTATTCATGAAAGAATCATATAATTATTTCTGGATAACTCTTATTATGTTGTAATAAATTTATATTATAAAGTAAAGTATGCATATTAAAATAAAACTATTATTGATGATATTATGCGTGTATATTCTTTAAATATTTATATGTTCACTCAACAATCAAATAATATTTGGTTTATCTAAAGAAAACAAAGCAAAATACATTAAATTATTAATATTATATAATTATTACCATAAATGATACTCCAGTTTATAATCAGCCAAACGATGTCCTCCAGGATTATAATTTTACAAAATAATATCACATTTATACTCAACAATTACTCTTAAAATATTACGTGTTGTAAAATTATATAAAAAAAATAAACTTTATGAAATTAAGTGTTATATTATTATGTAGTTACTTTTAAAATGTACCTCTCTTATCTCTAATAGATCAATAAATAATTAAATATCTATGTTAGTTAAGAAAACAAAATATGTTACATAAAATCCAACGGTGTCTTCTTTCCACCCACAATTGTTCTTTTTTCCTAGGCATAACATTTTACCAACACCACTTCCTTTTTCCGGTACATCACGTGTTTAAACAGTTTTTATGAAATAAATGGAAAACGTTTTTTTTAAAAAAAAATAAGATAAAATAAGTTCCACCATAAAGAAACAAAATAATAATTAAAACAGTTTATAGGATCCGGATTTATTTAAAAGTTATTATCTTCCTAGGATTAATCAATAGTTTATAATATTTTTATTTAAGTATTCTAAATTGACTTGGATATCCACGTATACTTCTATGCGCATTTCTTAAAATATTCAGCAAAACATTTTTTAAATTTTTCTATATAACCAGCATATAGAATTTAAATATTATAACGTTTTTTATAGGTATTTATTTATCAATTAAATTTCCGAATTATCAGTTTTTTAAAAATCTATCGACCTCTAGTCTTTTAAATAACAAAGACTTAATAAGGCAAGTATTTCTGCAATTATTATTAACTTCCATATCTTTACCAAAAGATATATTAAAATATATAATTTAAAAATACTTTCTTCATAAAGAAGTATTTATCTTTCTTTATAATATTTGTTTATAAAAAATTATTTATAATCAACTTTTAAATTCATATAAGGTCCAATATATTATTTTTATCCAACTAGTAATTCTCTTAGTTAATCCAGCGTTCACTATATTTTTAATATAAAGTTTCCAACACATTTTATCATTATACGATATTTTCATGATTACTTGATAGTAAAATTGAGCTTTGATAGAGACTATCAATAGGGAACTATAAATAAATTAGCACTGCATATTAAACGGTAAACTTTTATAAAATTATTTAAAACTACTCTCTTATAAATTAAGAAACTATTACGAGAGCGTCTATAATTTTTTACTTAGCTATATTTAATAGCACACTTCACTTAAAAGAAATTACAATCACCCCCTGAACAATTGAACCTCCGTTTTTATACCCGAATAAATTACCCACTTGATTGGTAAATTAAACAATCACCTTGCTAGCCTATTTATATATCTTACCAACAATACGAAATTAAAAATAAATAATGACTTATTTAATATTTATTATTTATTACATTATTTAATTCTTAAATTAATTTTTATCATTTATTTAAATCCATTAAACATTTTTTAAAAATATATGTTTTACTTTATTTCACTTTTAACTTTTATAAGACTATTTTTCTAAACAAACTAAGTCTATTTTTATTCATTATATTTTTTAAACAGTATTTTAAAAATTAGATTGAATATTTCACACTAATTATTTTTATTTTTATCTCGTGATAGCCAATATAATATTTATAAATTTTATAATAGAATTTTAAACAGTTTTGCAACTTTACTAAAAAAACTTACAAGCATATGTGTACATATGTCTATCTGTCACTTGACTTACAACACAGTTACAAACGCTTGTAATTATTTAAAAATAAACTAACAATTCAATTTTATAAAATAAATATTTTTAAAACAAATAATATACCATAACAACTTTAAAATAATAATTCGATATTATAAAATCAAATATTAATCTTCTATTGTATACTATTAATAACAAAAATATTCATATTCACTTACTAAATATTAATCTTTATCAACAATGAATATATATGCATTTAATTTTAACTTGTCTTTTTTTTAAACTTTTAGCTTTAAACATTTATTTACAAAACTTATTAATGCAGTATTCATCATGGCCAGTTTTCCCAACCATATAATATTATCATTTTTTCATTGAAACGTCTCCCTCAAATATTAGCACAATTTCACATATCAAATATTCATAGTTTACTTTAGTTAAACTTTTGAAAGATTATTATAAATAAAATCAACATCATATAGCTATAATATATCTTAAATTTAAAAGTTTTTAACAAATTGATATAACAATTTATGGAGACCTATACAAAAGGGCACATATCCTCCTCCTTCGGATAAAAATTTTAAATTAACCATCTACCTTCATCTTCTTTAATCTATAATTATCATCTCCATTTTTTATATAGTTAAAATTTTTCTTATCATTGAATATCATAATAAATCACTTTAACATGAAATTTTATAAAGCATTGGAACATCACATTAAAATCTCAACCAGAAAACACTTTTAAATAAAATCATCATAACTTTCTTTTACTTTATAAAATTAAGTCTCACTTTTCCTTTATTTATATCTTTAATTAGATTAATTTTTTTTTTTAATCTTACCATGAAATATCAAGTTTTTTAATTCCTCTAAATAACACCTTTTTACACAAACTAAACTGTGAACACATATTTCTATAATTAACACTACCTTTTTGAATCACATCTTGCATTTTACTTTTAAACTTGTTGCTAGTTTCATTAGCAGTTTTTAATAAATCATTATCTAATAAATCTATACACTTTTCATCTAAAGAGATTAACTTTATCCCTGAAGATTTATTAATTTTATGATCATTACTACAATATTCATGAAAATTCTTAAATTCATCCATAACTCTTTTCCCAACTGACCTTTCATAAGATCTATTCACTCTTATCATATTATTCATCAATCTAAAATATTCTTTAGGTTCTCTCAATACTCTTCTATATAATTCATTCCTTTTATTACTCATTTTAACATACTCTCTATTTTCATTTATTTCTCCCTTAGTCATTATAATGAGTTTTTTATACTCTTCTATCTTTTATTAACTAATTTATTATTTAAAATATTTACCTCAACAGATAACTCGATTTCTTTTCTAGTTACTCTGACAAAAAAAAAAAATTCATTTCTTCCTAAATTATCATTTACTGACTTAACAAATGATACCTCATATATATATTTTTATAAACTAATTCAATAAAATCTTTATTTTCTTCTGCTAACTTACTACACATAATAATAAATTATTTCATGATATACAAAAAAAATATAAAGTATCTGAACATCACACTGAAAATCTCCACCCACGATACATTTTCTTTTTTTTTTGAAAATTATCATTCACACTTCAGAAGGATATGGAATCAAACTTCTTGCATTATAAGTTCCTTTCTCACCATCTGGTGTGATTAACATAAATGCATTTTCACCTACTTTGCAAGATATTTTATATGGACCCTCATACAGACTAAGAAATTTTTTAAAGTGATTTCTTTGAAGGTTGCTAACATGGGGTGTTCTAACTAGAACTAAATCATTAACTTTAAATGGATGTGGTTTATTATGGGATTTTTTTACTCTCTTTGCACCCATAATATGAAGCTTTACTTTAGCTTGATTAATATCTTCATCCCTATTAATTTGTTCCCTTACAATTGCTATAGGTGTTTTAATTAATAATGGTTCATGTCTACCATAATGTAAACGAATAGGGGTAAAACCAGTAGATTCATTATATGTACTATTAATGTAATTAATAACCTCAGGAAGTTTATGAACCCATTTTTTATGATTATCGGCTACATAAACCCTAAATAATCGACTAAGCTCCTGCATAACACGTTCGCAAGGATTAGACTGAGGGTTTCTTATGAAGCTCATAACATGTTTGAGGTTTTGATCTTGAATCCACTGATTCCACCTACCAGATATAAAAGCTGTAGCATGATCTGTAAGTATGATTTTTGGTTTCCCTACTAATGGAAATTGATAATTAAACATGCATTTAATTACAAAATGTGCACTAGTTTTAGGCACTGGATACGCTGATACAAATTTGCTAAAAACATCATAGGTCACCAAAATAAACTTCTGTTGTTTAAATGGTGGAAGAAGCCCATAAAAATCAATCGCTAATAGTTCATTAGATTGATCTGGAATAATAAGCTGCATAACACCTACATACAATTTATTACAATATTTAGACTTCAAGCAAGTAGAACATGTTTTAATTTTCCTTATTACCCGTTTATACATTCCATCCCAATAAAAAATAGATTTTAAGACATACATGATCTTTGGTGCACAATAGTGACCATAACTACAATGAACATACATTATCAATTTATCAATCATAGATTTAGGTGCAACTACATACATTATCAATTTATCAATCATAGATTTAGGTGCAACTATTCTCCATGATTCCCCCTGATTTGACTTTAAATTATACATAAGTAGATTCTGGTACATCTTATACTTGCTAAAAATCCTTTTTATATATTTATTTTTACTATTTACATTATCATGATTATTTAGGATAGTCATGATTCTATTTAATTTCTGATCCTGACCTTGAATCATAGTGAAATTATTATAATCATCCACTATAGATTCATCCCTGACCACATCAACATTGCTAATAATTATATTTTGAGTATTAGGATGTTGGGACATCAGACAAATAGGGTGGTGGCTAAGAATATCGGCAGGGATATTCTGTCTCCCATCAATATAGAGAACTCTATAATTGAATTGTTGGAGATACAAGCTCCACCTAACAAGTCTCTCATTACTGAGGTAGCTTTTATTTAAAAATTCCAAGCTCCTATGGTCGGTCAACACAATCACCTCTGAACCCAATAAAAATTGACGTAATTTCTGAAAAGCCCAGAGAACAGCTAGGGTCTCCTTTTCAGTAATAGTATAATTCAACTCAGCACCTCGTAAATGTCGGCTTAAGAAGTACAACACATGAGGTACCTGATCCTCATCGAGCTGATATAACACTACTCCCAGACCATAGTAACTACTATCTGTCTGTACATAGAATGTTTTATTAAAGTCAGGATACATTAAAATCACGTGTTTTAAAAATTTATTTTTAATTAAACTAAATTCATTATCATGGTCAGCAGTCCACTTCCATTTTTCAGTTTTCCTTAATAACCAAGACAAATGTATAAGTATCTTCAGCAAAATTGTTATAAAATCTATTGTAGTAATTACATAATCCAAAAAATGACTTTAATTGTTTTACTGTTTTTGGAATGGGAAAACGCTGAATAGCTGCAATCTTTTTAGGATGGGGCTGGATTCCATGTTCATTTATTAAATGATCCAGAAAAGTGATTTCTTTTGCTGCTATTGAACATTTCTCCATATTAATTTTGACATTCTTTATATTACATTCTGTAAAAAATAATTCTAAGTGTTGGAGATGCTCATGTAAATTATCAGAAGCAATAACTATATCATCCACATACATGATGATTTTTTCTTTTAATTGTTTCGAAAAAAATCATGTCCAAACATCTGATCAAGCCAGCACCACTATTAATGAGACCGAAAGGCATTCGTCTAAAAACATACGACTGGCCTTGAAATCGAAATGCTGTATACTGCTGATCATTCTCATGCAATGGTATTTGCCAATAACTAGCTGTCAGATCAAATGTAGAGAAAATTGACCTCTTGTGAAACTTAGTTAAGAGCTCATGTACAGGTGGAGGAATGTCACGCTCTGGTATAGTTACATTATTTAGCATACGAGCATCTAAACATACCCTAATACTACCATCCTTCTTCTTTACAATAACCAATGGGTTCACGTAAGGAGAAGGGCATTTTTTAATTATATTCCACTCTAGCATTTTGTCAATTTGACTCTGTACCTCATCCTTATATTGGTAAGGAATTGAGTACATCTTTTGATGGAAAGGATCATTACTCTTCAATTTTATCCTATGGGTATATCCCTTTATTATACCAGGGATTTTAGAAAATATGTTTTTAAAATTGTACATTAATTGATATAAATTTTCACCCAATTTAGAATTTATTGCATAAACATGTTCAATTTTGGCCTTTATGCTGGCATCAATTAATGTATTTTGGACACATAATAATTGACTAGAAAGATTATGCAGACCATATTCAAAATTAAGCCTTTCTTTTTTACAAATAAAAATTTTATTATAAAAATCAATTTGACATTTATTTAAGATCATGAAGTCAGCTCCTATTATGGCTTCATGTATTAATCCAGGCATAATAAGGAAAACATGCCCAAACTCTGTATTATTTATTTTGAAGGTAATCCAGACTTGTTTATTTGATAACTTTGTCCTCTTTCCATTTGCTAAAGTTACTTGTATTTGCTTTACTGGCAATGAAGGTATATCCCTTTCTGTACTCACCAGATTTTGATATGTTGACTCTGACAATATGGAAGCTTGACTTCCAGAGTCAATTAATGCTTCAATTCTGATATTGTTTATGTATAAAATTACAATAGGACATTGATAAGTTATAGGTGGTTCGCCTATAGTAAATGGCTCTAAAAAATCAATATCAAGATCTAAAGTATTAAGCATCCACATCTGATCGTTCCCCATTTTGTTAGCACTGGGTCCTTGCAAAGAGGAACTGACATACAAAGACCTTTTTAGTTTAATTTCTTATTACTAGCTTTATTAGTTGGTCTTTTTAATATTGTGGTCACACCACTAGTAGAAGGCTGATTACTTTGATTATCATTTCTATTCCTAACTGTATCGAATCTAACAAATTTTCTTAAGTATGGAGACATCTTATCTCTATCCCTGTATTCATATCTCCTTTTAAACCCTGCAGAAGATCTCATACCAGTATTGACATTAACATTGGATAAAGGATAATTATTTCTCTCTTTATTTAACTTAAATCTATTGTCTATAGATATCTCAGCTACCTCAAGAGCATCTAACACCTCTGAAACCTCTGCTATCGAATAACGATCAGCAGCTATCAGTAACTGTTCGACATTTTTAGGCAAATTATGTCTTACTATTCTCACAATCTGTCCTTCTGATAATGGACAAGCAGTTAATGTTTTCAATTCTAACAGCCTGATTTCTAAAAAAACTTGTATAACTACCTTTGCTGATATGGTATTTTTCCTGGGTAATTTGGTATCTAATACTATCTTGCTTATCAGAGTTCCAAAAACTTCCTATAATAAGACATTTAAAATCGCCGTAAGTTACTGGTTTTTCAAAAAGTGACTGCCACCAATCTTTGGCAATTCCATATAAATGGTTGCTACAAACTGCTACTTTTTCTTTCTCTGATAATGAACATATGGAAAATAATTCATCTAAATTATTCAAGAACTCTGAGGGATTTTCTATATACTCTCCCTTAAATGGCTTAATTTTCATAAAACGTAAGGCCATCGAATTATTTGCACTTCCCTCATAATTAACTATTTCTCTAACCGGTCTGCTATCAATTTCTTTAACAACAGTGTGTTCTGATTGATTACTATCACCTTTCTTTACAGATTCTACTTTGTTTATTAGTGATAAATTCATATAATTTTCATATGTCTTATCAATTACTTTCTCTTTTACTAAATCTGTCCTTGTATCATTTACATTTTTCATCTCTATCTGGTTACATATCTGTTGAAATTTTCCCTCAAAATCAATCTGTTCAAGTACTTGTTTAACGTACACTTTCTGCTCCTTTCTAAATTCGTCTAAATTTTTATCTAATATTTCCTTGTACTTATCACTATTTTGTTCTAATATACCCGCTTGCTCTTTTATGTCATTTTTCATACGTTTCAAATTCTCACCTACCTTTGATCGATATTTATGTTCATCGATTCTTTTAATATCTAGATCCTTAAATTTTTCTATTAGTTCCTTTTCCATTTCATCCTTTATATCTACTTTAGTCTGAACTATTGCACTTCTAACATTTCTAATGTCCTCACTAACATTATCAATATGGTTTTTAACTCCATAAATCTCATTGTCAACCTTCAATTTATAACTATCAATTTTTAAAGCTAAATCACTATTATTTATTTTACACTGATTAATAGATTCTTCTATTTGATCTTTCAAACTCTTAATAGTGTTTTCAGAAAATTCACAAAATCTTTTTTCCAATAATTCCTGATTCTTATCATCAATCTGTATAACTTCTATCTTTAAAGATTCAATTACTTCCTCATTCTTACTAAACCTTAAATCAAGATAATCAAATTTATCTTCCACTTCTTTTTTAAAATTCTTTACAATTTCAGAATTATCATCAATCTTTTTATTTACATTATCTATACAAAATCTGATTTCTTCTCTGTCTTTATTTAAGTCTTCTTTAACTTCTCTAATATTTTCCTTAAGAGATCCTAACTCCTCTTTCATATCTTCTTTAAAAGCTTTCATATCTTCTTTAAAAGAATCAAATCTAATACTATTTTTATTACTCTCCTCTTTCATATCTTCTTTAATTTTATTCACTGAATCAACAATACCTTGACTCATTAATTCAAAACGCTTCATGAAATCAAACATCGAGAAATTCTCTATATTTTTCTCAGTTTTTATTACTTCTTTCTCTACTGTTTTAAAAATTATCTCTTCCTCCTCCTCTATTTCACTATCCATATTTTGAGTATTTTCTACTATTGTCTCAAAATCTACTAATTTCTCCACTTCTTTTCTCTCCTCACAACTATTATCCTCAGCAATAAAATTAGACATCTCAACTTCTAAATTTTTATCCCAGTTATTCATTTCTATATTTTGAAAATTCAGTTCTAGTAGTATGCAGTACTTATTATCAATATTTTCAAAAAATAATTCCCTACCAACCTTTCCATCTCCACTCAATTCACTTCTACAATTAATCATAAAATATCATCTCTTAAAACTCTACACTATTTATTATTAACCAATTATATGACTACAACTAACAAAATTGTGTCATGTCATTAATTTTCACACCTATGATCCACAGACAATTTGCACATAATATATTATATTCAATATACATTTAAAATATCTTAAGAATTGACATGGTCATATTACAAAATAATTATTTGCCACATTTTCATAATTTACATATTTATTTACTTATTAATTTAAAAATAACCTAGTACTTAATTTTTAAATAATCATATTATAGATACCATATGAAACTATAATAACTTTAATAATAAGATTTTTATCTTAATATTATAATTAACATCTAACCAATTATAACTACTATTATAGAAATACTAAACTATTTATATTTAATAAAACATACTAATCATTAATTCCTAAATTATACATTTTAACCCATACACTATTTTTTACTAACAAATCTATAACTATCACTCTATTCCCCTAACATATATCAAGCCCTAAAAGTTGTACACCAAAATCCTTAACTAAATATCTAGGCCTATCACGTTTGGCGCCAAAATCCTTACTACCGTTTGTACCCTCACTTCCAGAAATATATAGTATAACTTAAAATATGACTAGCTCAATTAAATCGTTATGCTCAGCTAAAATGTGTATAACTATTATTAATATATTTTTATAATACTATATCTTATCAGATTTAGTACAACTAACAGAAAATTAATATGGTTCAATATCATGCATTAATTAAATAAGTATTTATTAAATCATGAGACTATGAAGTGAAGTTACAAGTGGTAATATGAATTTACATTGAGCCTATGTCTTCTAAGACATTATCTCAATGGCATAAGAATACTATTACCTCTTTATTATCTCACTAATACATCTATAGCACTCCTATGTCTTTTATAAAAAATTAACTAACTTCAATAATAGTAATAAATAAATCTCAATCTTTTATCAAAGAAATATAACTAAATAATCTCAGGTTCTTTTAATTATCTTAAAGTAATAATACTTCTTGCAGATAGGCATGATAAGGGATTTAATATCAGACCTAACTACACCTAACTTATAATAATAATAAATAACTAATAATAATAATCTATAGTGTATAAGTTAACCTTATCTATTTTATTATACTACTAATCATTAAGAAAACAAGTAAATCATCTACATGTCTTTCATCTTCATATAGTATCTTAATTGAGAATATAATAAAATCTTATAATTTAATAATATGTGGCAATAAATAATATTATACTCTTATATTGTGCATTATAATTACCTTGTGACCATTATAACATAATATGTTAATGTCAATGAATTTCTATAAATTATATTAAGAAAATACTGTATTTCTTTTTTAAAAAAAATAATAATAATTTAATTCATATTGTGCAAATATTATGTTTTATTCAAATTATCTGTTGTCAAATGCTGTGGTGCAAAATAATGAATTCGACACACTTTTAAAACAACTTAAACAAATTTATTTACATCAACTTTAATAAACAACTTATATACATTATTTACATTACAAGTGGAAATCAAGAAAAATAAAAATAAGAAAAATAATAATAATACAAGATTCTTACATTGTTGTTATTTCTATAATCCAAAATAAATAATCCATACATTTCTTAAATGTTTTATCAGTAACATTTAATTGAGTTTATGAACTTATATTTTAATAGATATCATTTATAATCACTTAGTACAATAGAAGGCTTTTATGTAAAATATCACTTATGTAGCACATGTAAAATAAACAAACTTTAATAATTAAAATGCTACTCCATTTAAGTATTATAGCTATTTCTATTATAATGTAACTATTATGTATTAATTTATTATTAGCATTAACTAAATATCAACTAATGTATAGATTGATATAACTTTGTAATATTATGTGACTTTCATTGATTACATAATTATTTACTTCACTCTAATGTAATTTCATAATATATGTCTTACCAAAATATGCAATACATATGTGTTCTTTTCTTAAAATAATATTTTAAAATTATTCAACAATTTTGTGAAGACAAAATTTTTATTTATAAATTACCAATTTTATAAAGTTATTATCTTAAAATAAAATTCTATGATTCTTTTCTATTTAAACTACTATTCTTATCTACTTGTTATTCCTATTCCCTCCTAATACATCCTTTCTTCAAATATAATTCTAATCTCTATTTAACTTCAGTATCAGCTTACCAATTTTTAAAAAAAAATGACTATCCAAACTCTCTTATATCTCATCATCTATATATGATAAACCCTTCAAACAAAATATAATTTTCTATATAAAATTAATTTAACTTGTCTAATAAAAAATAAAAATATAGATATATTTTTTTTTTACTTCTTACTAACTTGAAAATAAATATAAATGACTCATACTAATATAATAAATCAAATTCCTAATATTGTAACAGAAACATTAAAGTTTATTCATGAAAGAATCATATAATTATTTCTGGATAACTCTTATTATGTTGTAATAAATTTATATTATAAAGTAAAGTATGCATATTAAAATAAAACTATTATTGATGATATTATGCGTGTATATTCTTTAAATATTTATACGTTCACTCAACAATCAAATAATATTTGGTTTATCTAAAGAAAACAAAGCAAAATACATTAAATTATTAATATTATATAATTATTACCATAAATGATACTCCAGTTTATAATCAGCCAAACGATGTCCTCCAGGATTATAATTTTACAAAATAATATCACATTTATACTCAACAATTACTCTTAAAATATTACGTGTTGTAAAATTATATAAAAAAAATAAACTTTATGAAATTAAGTGTTACATTATTATGTAGTTACTTTTAAAATGTACCTCTCTTATCTCTAATAGATCAATAAATAATTAAATATCTATGTTAGTTAAGAAAACAAAATATGTTACATAAAATCCAACGGTGTCTTCTTTCCACCCACAATTGTTCTTTTTTCCTAGGCATAACATTTTACCAACACCAATTCCTTTTTCTGGTACATCACGTGTTTAAACAGTTTTTATGAAATAAATGGAAAACTTTTTTTTTTAAAAAAAAAAAAAAAGATAAAATAAGTTCCACCATAAAGAAACAAAATAATAATTAAAACAGTTTATAGGATCCGGATTTATTTAAAAGTTATTATCTTCCTAGGATTAATCAATAGTTTATAATATTTTTATTTAAGTATTTTAAATTGACTTGGATATCCACATATACTTCTATGCGCATTTCTTAAAATATTCAGCAAAACATTTTTTAAATTTTTCTATATAACCAGCATATAGAATTTAAATATTATAACGTTTTTTATAGGTATTTATTTATCAATTAAATTTCCGAATTATCAGTTTTTTAAAAATCTATCGACCTCTAGTCTTTTAAATAACAAAGACTTAATAAGGCAAGTATTTCTGCAATTATTATTAACTTCCATATCTTTACCAAAAGATATATTAAAATATATAATTTAAAAATACTTTCTTCATAAAGAAGTATTTATCTTTCTTTATAATATTTGTTTATAAAAAATTAATTATAATCAACTTTTAAATTCATATAAGGTCCAATATATTATTTTTATCCAACTAGTAATTCTCTTAGTTAATCCAGCGTTCACTATATTTTTAATATAAAGTTTCCAACACATTTTATCATTATACGATATTTTCATGATTACTTGATAGTAAAATTGAGCTTTGATAGAGACGATCAATAGGGAACTATAAATAAATTAGCACTGCATATTAAACGGTAAACTTTTATAAAATTATTTAAAACTACTCTCTTATAAATTAAGAAACTATTACGAGAGCGTCTATAATTTTTTACTTAGCTATATTTAATAGCACACTTCACTTAAAAGAAATTACAATCATCCTCCTGAACAATTGAACCTCCGTTTTTATACCGGAATAAATTACCCACTTGATTGGTAAATTAAACAATCACCTTGCTAGCCTATTTACATATCTTACCAACAATACAAAATTAAAAATAAATAATGACTTATTTAATATTTATTATTCATTACATTATTTAATTCTTAAATTAATTTTTGTCATTTATTTAAATCCATTAAACATTTTTTTAAAAATATATGTTTTACTTTATTTCACTTTTAACTTTTATAAGACTATTTTTCTAAACAAACTAAGTCTATTTTTATTCATTATATTTTTTAAACAGTATTTTAAAAATCAGATTTAATATTTCACACTAATTATTTTTATTTTTATCTCGTGATAGCCAATATAATATTTATAAATTTTATAATAGAATTTTAAAACAGTTTTGCAACTTTACTGAAAAAACTTACATGCATATGTGTACATATGTCTATCTGTCACCTGACTTACAATACAGATATAAACGCTTGTAATTATCTAAAAATAAACTAACAATTCAATTTTATAAAATAAATATTTTTAAAACAAATAATATACCATAACAACTTTAAAATAATAATTCGATATTATAAAATCAAATATTAATCTTCTATTGTATACTATTAATAACAAAAATATTCATATTCACTTACTAAATATTAATCTTTATCAACAATGAATATATATGCATTTAATTTTAACTTGTCTTTTATTTAAACTTTTAGCTTTAAACATTTATTTACAAAACTTATTAATGCAGTATTCATCATGGCCAGTTTTCCCAACCATATAATATTATCATTTTTTCATTGAAACGTCTCCCTCAAATATTAGCACAATTTCACATATCAAATATTCATAGTTTACTTTAGTTAAAATTTTGAAAGATTATTATAAATAAAATCAACATCATATAGCTATAATATATCTTAAATTTAAAATTTTTTAACAAATTGATATAACAATTTATGGAGACCCATACAAAAGGGCACAATATATATATCAAAATACAGTAAAATTTTAAATTATAATGTAACCTATAAAGCATTGAACTGCATTTGTTATAATAATGAGAGTATTTATATAAAAATAGTTTAATATTAATTGCATTGTATAAGATTATGAATTGACTTAATTCATTTTAAAATGGATATGTCAATAATAAAGCATATTGTTTGGATAAAATTATTGTTTTTTTTTTTATTATTATGCATATTTTCATTACAGAATTCACAATAATACATTAAAAAACAATACAACTAAGTGTATAATGTCTCAAATATATTTGCTATTTTATTTGCATGGAATTATACTAGAACAATATGTATGAAAAAAATGTTTTTATTGTAGTATAGTGAGAATGTATTATCAATTGTTTAATTTGTGTTACAATGAAAGAATGGTATTTGTATTATGAAGAAATATAAGATTGTTATATATAATAATTCTAAAATACTTATTTTATTTGTTATATAATAAAATTTTTATTTGAGAGATACTGGTCAAAATTTTCTAAAGAATTAAGTAACAGTATTGCTACGTTACTGTTACATCAATGGGAAAACTTATAAATAGAGAGGAATAAAAATAACTCTCTCTTGATTTCGTTTCAACAGAAGCACATCTAAATTTCTTTACCGGATCTTCTTTTTGTTTATTTTAAAAGTATATAAGTTAACTGGTATATAAGTTAAATGATGGGATGAAATGCAATGTTATTCACCAAGAAACTATATAGTGGGTCAAAGATTTCTGAGGAGCAATAATTTGTTATAAAATGAAAAGTAATGAAAATGATTCATTGTGTTATAAACCATCAGAATGTTTCTTTGCTTTAAAAATGAATATTATCTACTTTTCAATGAAGGGTAAAGGTTAACAACAGAAAAGTGTACCTAAAGATCATGGTCACCTACTAATATAATTTTATGAGCTTGATATATTATAAATATATAGGATAAAATATATTCCATATCCATACCATGATCATGGATGAAACTAGCATGTATTCACTTGTGTTGTTTATGAATTGATTACTTTCTAAATGAAAAAAAATATCTAAATTGCAATGGTGTGTATATAAATTAGTGTTTTGACATTTATAACTTTATATAGATCAAATATGTGCTGAATGAATAGATAATTTGGATAATTGAAAAATATTGTAATTAAAAAAATGTGCTTCAAATGTTGTGGCTTTGTGTGATATTTTTACTCTTTCTAGATTAATAAAACATCATCTGGTGGTAATTAAAAAAAACACTAGAGCTATGGTACTATTTTTGAATGTCTATATTTAAAGTCTATTACTCAGGTTATTGTCTTATATTAATTATATATATATATATTCTTCATTTAATATGCATATTATTATTGACATAAATAGTAGTATAATTTTAGGTTAAGTAGTAATCTATTTACATACCTAAATATAGGATAATTATATCATTCTATGTTTGAATTTATATCTTGTAGCTCATTATTATTTTAATTTAGAATATTATTTTTTTTTAATTTATTGATTATAAATTGACTTCAGGTATATCACTTTTATTAGAAGTTCATAAAGATTATATCATAATAAATATTTATTTTATTTTGTTCTTTTAAAATTATATTAACAAATAAATATATTCATTTTTCTGTATATATATATATATATATATATATATATATATATATATTATATATATATATATATATATATATATATATATATATATAATTGTAATAATAAATTTAATGCTTTACAAACTATTACAAATAATCTTTAAATCGACAGAAGTACTTTTCGATTAATTTCTTAAACCTGCCTCAACTGCCTTTAAATTAAAAAAAAAACAAGTGGAAGCAAACATCATCAATTCAAATCCCACAAATCTCATATTTTAATGTTAGCAGCTTGTCGATTTATTAAATGCATTTTATTCCTGTTTATAAAAATTGCCTCTTTAATTTTTCTTCTAAATATATTGGTAAGCTTTTACAAGACTTTTTAGGATTTGGGGGAAATAATATTGCTTCATCGTTTGACTTTGTACACAGTATTAAAAAATTGGTGATTGTTGAGAATGATGTTATTGCTTTATTGGATGATGTTACAGAAATGTATAGATCTATGGATAGAATGAATTCCATAAAAATAATCGAACATGCATTAAAAAAGTAAAGTATTTGTAAATATGTGATAAAGTTTATTGTTGATTCTTTAAAATTTTCTAATGATAACATTGTTGCATCTTTTGAAGGTCAATATTATATAATGTCTATAGGTTGGCCTATGGGTCTGCCTGTAGTTGCACAAGTTTGCAATTTCATTTTATCTACATATGAGAGTAGTGTTTTAAATATGTGCACTTTTGGAGATATTAAAATTTACAAAAGATATGTAGATGATGTTTTTGTTTGTTGAAATACTAATAGTATAAATTTGCTTGTAGAGGAATTAAAAAAGTTGAATGGCTTAAAATGGACTATTGAAAAAAAACAGGACAAGAATATTAAATATTTAGAATTAATTACTACAATAGATAACAGTATATTAAATTATAAATTAATAATTAAGCCACTGCAAAAAAGAGAATATATAAATTGCAAATCAAAAGTACCAATGATGCATAAGATGGCAAGTTTTAGATCTTTTTTGTTTTGGAATGAAAAATTATGTCATTACCAAAGTGATAAAGTGAAAAATATTGAAATATTTGCCAAAGAATTGCTTGATATTGGTTATAAAATGGAACAAATAAACAATACTTTATGTCAATTTAAAAAAAGTTATAATGATTTAAAGGAAGTGAAGATTAATAGTAAACAATGGATATCTATTCCATTTATTTCAAATCCACAAGTGAAATTTTTTTAAGGATATATATAAGAATGTGTTTAATGTTTCATTCTACATTCCAAACAATATTAATAAATTAGTCAATAATTCTAAGAATGTCTACCTATCAAGCAGAAAAGTAATGTCATATGTCAAATTTTTTGTGGTTGTATGCTATCATATATAGGGGAATCTAGGTGCAGTATTGAGATGAGATTGAGGGAGCATGAATTGTTATATAAGCATGTAAAAATAAAAATAATGGTGATTTAATGTCTCTTTCAGTTTTCTTTGATGATGAAAAAACATGTAAATATAAATTTAAATTTGATTTTGAAAATGTGAAAATTCTTCATGAAGAGAGAAACCATAGTAAAAGAAAAATTAAAGAGTCAATTTTTATAAACAGGAATACAATGCATTTAATAAATCAATAAGCTGCTAACATTAAAATATGAGATTCATGGGATTTGAATTGATGACATTTGCTTCTGCTTTTTTTTTTTTTAGATTTAATGGCATTTGAGGCAGGCTTAAGAAATTAACTCAAAATACTTCTGTGGATTTAAGGATTGTTTGTAATAGTTTGTAAACTGTTAAATTTATTATATCAATTATAATTACAATTTTGTTTTTAATTAATGGACATTTTATTTATTTTACATATATTGAATACAATGGATTTAGGTAATTTTAGAAAGAGGTGGATTGTTAAGGAATGGCATAGACAATGTAAAAGAATTATTAAGCTAAAATGTAATCTTCATTTTTTCAAGAATTGTAAAGTTTTTCAGATATTCCCGAATAGTTGTAACATAAAATTGAATAGCTGCATAAATTTAATACCGAAATGTTTGGATAAATTAAAATTAATCAATTTAAATAATATTATTAAAGGTATAAAAAGGAACTTTTTGATATTCGAAAACATTTGAAAGCAATTGAACATTTAATAATTTTAAATGAATGGTGTGCTTGGAATGAATATAAAATTGTTTGTGAAAATGGATTTAAATTAATTGAACTTAAATTATATAATAAATTTGAAAAAAAAGTTGATTTTTTATTTAATAAATGATATCCACATGCTTTTAATAAGTTAAACTTTATTAATTTATCAAATAATAGGATACATTCGGTATAAATATGTTGTAAGTCATGGAGCTAAATATGTCAGCAGTATTTGGAATGATTTTAACTTGGAAGTAATTGCAGCTGTCCAAAATTCATTTGAAATAATTCCTGGCAATGATAATTTTGTTGATGATATTATTAAGAAAATTAATTGTAATAAATTTAATACAATGTCTTATGATAAATCATGGAAATTGGCTATTTTGGAATTTAAACAGAGATTGAAGAATGATAATATCATTTATAAAGAAGATAAAGGTTTGTGTATGTGCTTGTTGATGAAATGTCAATATATTGATAAAGTTAAAATGCAAATAGAAAAACTTGGTTTCATTTTGATTGATGAATATAATATGGATGGTCAAAGAATAAAATTTATTAACAATATTTTAAAAAGTGCTAAAAATAAAACTTTAAGTAATAATGTATGCTATATGATATATTGTTCTTGTGCTATATGTCCTCATATTTTTGCAAATATAAAATTACATAAAGAAGATAATCCTTTGTGAGTTATGATAGATTGTGGTGGTTCATTCATGTATCAGACTTCTAAATATATTGGTAAGCTTTTACAAGACTTTTTAGGATTTGGGGAAAATACTATTGCTTCATCATTTAACTTTGTAAATAGTATTAAAAATTTGGTGATTGATGAGAATGATGTTATTGCTTCATTGGATGTTACAGAAATGTATGAATCTATTGATAGAATGAATTCCATAAAAATAATTGAACATGCATTAAAAAGTAAAAGTATTTGTAAATATGTGATAAAGTTTATTGTTGATTCTTTAAATTTTTTTAATGATAACATTGTTGCATCTTTTGAAGGTCAATATTATAAAATGTTTAAAGTTTGGCCTATGTATCTGCCTGTAGTTGCACAAGGTTGCAATTTTGTTTTATTTATATATGAGAGTAGTATTTTAAATATGTGCACTTTTGGAGATATTAAAATTTACAAAAGATCTGTAGATGATGTTTTTTTGTGGAAAAACTAATAGTATAAATTTGCCTGTAAAGGAATTAAATAAGTTGAATGGTTTGAAATGGACTATTGAAAAAGAAGAGGACAAAAATATTAAATATTTAGATTTAATTATTACAAGACATAACAGTATATTAAATTATAAATTAATAATTAAGCCAATGCAAAAAAGAGGATATATAAATTGTAAATCAAAAGGACCAATGATGCATTAAGATGGCAAGTTTTAGATCTTTTTTGTTTCGGAATGAAAAATTATGTCGTTACCAAAGTGATAAACTTAAAAATATTGAAATATTTGCCAAAGAATTGCTTGATGTTGGTTATAAAATGGAACAAATAAACAATACTTTATGTCAATTTAAAAAAAGTTATAATGATTTAAAGGAAATAAAGATTAATAGTAAACAATGGATATCTATTCCATTTATTTCAAATTTACAAGTGAAATTTTTTAAGGATATATATAAGAATGTGTTTAATGTTTCATAAACTAATCAGTAATTCTAAGAATGTCATGGTCATACCTGTCTAGCAGAAAAGTAATGTCATATATCAAATTTTTTGTGATTGTATGCTATCATATATAGGTGAATCTAGGTGCAGTATTGAGAAGAGTTCAAGAGAGCATGAATTGTTATATAAGCATGCAAAAAGTAAAAATAATGGTGATTTAATGTCTCCTTCAGTTTTCTTTTATCATGAAAAAACATGTAAATATAAATTTAAATTTGATTTTGAAAATGTGAAAATTCTTCATGAAGAGAGAAACCATAGTGTGACAGTCAGTCTTAAATGACTGCCACAAAGATTGCTGCAAACATAGTTGCAGCCTGAATAAACATATATATATATATATAGAAAAATAAATAATAAAAGGTTGGTCTGTGTGAATATATTTTCACTTCGTTTGTGCACGAAATATATTTTAAATTAAAAAAGCTAAAGGGTGATGATACATTTTAAATGTACAATCATATACATTTAAAGTGAAATGCATTTTTTTTTCAGTTTTAATAAATGTGTTATTTTTGATATGGAGAAAGGGATATAAAATTATACTGGGAAATTTAAATGTATATAACCCAGCAACTAAATATGTTGTATTTTCAAAATATCAAATTTTGATGTAAATTTTTATTTTTGGATTACGTGTTGAAAGTAAATTTATGTACAAAATTTTTAAAATAATGTTAACCTTGTTACAACACGTAATCTTTATAATTTTGTTTTCTTTGTTAATTATGGTTTTAATGACCGCAGGCAAGTCAGTGACTTTTCTCTTTTATTATAATATTTTTAGAGAAAATTGTAAAAGCATATGAATAGTCAGTCATTTGGCTTGACACCTGCAGATTAAAAATTAATTAAAACATGGGATAGGAATGTAAATTGCTAATGGTCTAAAAGAAAATTCCTAAACAGATTTAAAAAGATAAAAAGAGTTTTAATTAAACTAGTTAAAAAAATCGAAAACAGAAATAGTAGGTAGAGGGGACCCTGTAATAATGAGGATTTATGTGCGTGATGATCAGGTGATATGGGGGATTATAAATTGATTGATTCAGTCAGTTGGAGAGATCGAATTGAGTTGAAGGACAGTGAGTTCAACGCGTGTAATAAAAAAAAACTGATTAACTTATTTTCGCCGATGATCAGTTAACGAAAAAATATATACTTGACAGTAAAAATTCAAAGTCAGTGCAAGCTGTAAGTATGCTTGATCCAAAGAAATAAAAAAAGAAAACCTGCAAATAGAAATCTGTAAAGGAATCAGGAAAGTGACCAGAAAAGTCTGCTGAAAAAAATAGATTCGATGGAAAAGTATTATTAAAAATATCACAAGTTATTTAAAGAATAAATATAATAATTTCAACCAGAAATCATCTTATAATGGATCCATTTGATAATAGGAAATCAAGACTGAATAGTATTGCCCCAGCGAACATGGAGTAGAGAACCTGCTTCGGTCCATTCGCACTGCTCGAGACCTATGTAGCCACCAAGTTATGTGACTCTCTAATCCATTTGAAAATGTAGCTGCCTATGAACTATTTTGCCTGCCATCCATAGAAGAGACCCCTTCATTTGCCTGCTCAAGATGTATATATCTCCTTCAGAAGCCCTCATCCCAGAAGAAAACGAAATCTATGGGAAGTAAAACCCTTTATATTTCTAAATATAATTATTTTTTTTCGTGTGTGATTTAAATATTTTTACGAATGATTTGTTTTCATTTTTATTACTATAGATATAATCAGATATTGAAAATTTACGTAATATTTTATATGTATTTGATCAATGATTTTTCTTTTTTTATTATTAATTCTATGCATGATTCAATAGATTTTATTACCGAAATAAATTGTAGTATATTATGAATGTTTTAAAATAATGATTTAAGAAAGGTAGATTTCTTGTAAAGTTAGATACACACAAGTGGGAGGCATTAGCCTGTTTGCCCATTTTAGTTTTATTTTATTGCATAAATATCTGCTATGTGCAGGATAAATGTACAATCAATAACTGTTCTTTCTTTAAGATAGTATTGCATAAAGAAATGGGCCATTAAATCTACCTTCCCAGATAGTTGAAAGGCCATGGAGTGAGTGCATTCATTTATAAATAACTCTGTCTTTTTAATCCACCACGTGCAGGATTCAATTCATTATAATCTACCGCAAATTCATTTCGATTAGTATAAATTTATTCCATCCACTACGTGCAGGATATTAATGATAGTAATAGTAAAAAAATAAGGGAATAAATAAGTCTATTAGTTCCTTGTTTGGATGATCCGCTACGGGCAGGATTGATTGAGGAATTCTCTTATTCAAATATAAATTGTGGTTGAATAATAACACCAAATAATAAATCTTTATTAGAGTAAGAAAAAGACAGAGGGTTATTTAATGAAACACGTATCTACCATGGATCGTTTGAGTTTTGGAATCACGTATAGAATATATCCTATAAAATGCTGTAGAGTGTGCAAACGAAGATGAAACAGACCATTCTATCCCATGGGGTAAATATTTAATGATTTTAACTTGGGATTTTTGATTAAAATTTTATAGTGTATTTTGTATTGATATATTTTTGTTATTTATTTGTAATATTGTAAAATTAAGGGCTAATTAAATGTGAAGATAAAATATTAAAATTTCAACATTGTGCTGTGTAATTAGTTAAGATTTTATCGTTTATCCTCCTTTATTAGCTAAGCAACAAACCAATTTCCCGAGATAAAGAGTAGATGAGCTAGCCTGGGATTAATCTCTATCGGGACATAGAGTAATTCGTTAGAATATCCATCTCTCTAGTGATGTATTAAGTAAAGCATCTATATTAGTGATTTTATTAAGTCAAAAAGGGACTAACCCTTATCTAAATTATGCAGTCATATCCCTCTGGGGAGGGAGCAATCTTTTCTCAGAGGTGGCGTGTAAAGGTCTTGGTGAACCGGATCTTACAAAGATATGAGTGTAGTAATTTACTCTTATGATGCAATTCTAGAAAGTAGTAAATGATGATGTCTAACTGAATACCTACAACCGTTGCTCTGTTACATAACACACATTCCATGCTCAATGTGTGTGTATATACATACAGGAGTAAGTGGACCGGTACAATAGTAAAAGAAAAATTAAAGAGGCAATTTTTATAAACAGGAATAAAATGTATTTAATAAATCGATAAGCTGCTAACATTAAAATACGAGATTCATGAGATTTGGATTGATGATGTTTGCTTCCCTCTCTTTTTTTAATTTAATGGCAGTTGAGGCAGATTTAAGAAATTAACTGAAAGTACTTCTGCGGATTTAAGGATTGTTTGTAATAGTTTGTAAACCGTTAAATTTATTATTTCAATTATAATTACAATTTGTTTTTAATTAACAGATATTTTATTTATTATATATATATATATATATATATATATATATATATAGATAAGATTACTATTATATATATATATATATATATATAATAGTAATCTTATCTTCGGTCAGCAGTAAAATTTAAAATCCAATAAAACCAAAATCCAATATACAGCTTTTAACGTCAACCCTGTAGATTTGATAAGATGGAGACAGCTAATATTAATAATGTACCCATTTTACTCAGGCATCAAATTGGAACTGTAGCATCAAATATAGTATCCACCTAAGATCATCATCCTGTAGACGAAGCAAGTTATTAAAACCTTTCCAAAAGAAACTATAAGTTAAGAATATTTTTAAATTATAAATAATACCTTGAGTTCTGAATGTGAACTCAGTAATTACTACGCAAATAAATTTTTGATACATTATTATTTATAAATATAATCAAACTTCTTTCCACAAATCCACATAGGTATATGATATTCAGTAGCAACTACAATAATGTTCTTGATGTTTCATGTGTAACGAATGAAAATGAATCAGTAATCAATGCAGAGAACTCATAAAATTATACTAATAAAAAGTATTAAAATCTTATTCTCCCTCTCCCTTACAAATAAATTAAATAACCCTTCGTTTTCCGCATTGATCACCCTCCACAGTTACAATTATTTTAATCTTAAATATTAGTGTTTAGGTTCCCCATCCCATCGTCCAAATTATATCTCTTTAATGCTCTACCACATGCACATACAGAAGTTGAACATACTAGTTCTTAGCTCAAACACTCTAATAATAGTAATCTTATTCTTTAACCTCTTAGAATTATGAATGCTCTTGTTCTCATGCTCTTATTCCCAGGGTCATCGCTTATGGAGAAGTGCAACCTTTGGACACTGTCCCGGTAAATACAAATAGAATAAACATATGCTTATTTAAAGTTAATGTCTACTTTTACTAACGCTACTAATACGACTTGGAATAGTAAATATAACAAATACATATGATATTTTAAGTACTTAATTAATAAACAATTATTATAATAAATTTGGAATATATTTTGATTAACTGGAAAAGTATCCCAATATCATGATTGAAGAAGGGATTTTATGTCCACTTGTAATATTAGTCGGTATGCAATGAATTGAACAATTAAATATTAATTTTGTAATTAAAACATTGTCTTATCTGTTTGGCGATTACTTATTAAAATTTTAAACGGATATGCCATTAATGCAAATCTTTAAATCTCAACAAATGAAAATGTATCATTTTAATTTAGCAGTAAAAATTAATAAACATATTTATGGCCAATCTGTACTAGAAATATGTTATTTCGATTAATACTTTCATTTGTACTTAGAATACTAATGACTATAATAAATTTATAAATATTATAATTCTATCAATATTATGAAACTCTAATACAATGACATTTGATATTGTGTGGCTCTGGGCACCCAAAAACATTAAGACACAAATTTAATTTTTTTTTTTTAAAAACAAAAAAATATTTATTAACAACTATATAAAAGAAAAGAAACAAACTACAATTCAAGTCAATATTATAGCGATCCCAAATTAAAAAAACTATGAGATACAATTGACATTATTCACAATGGGGATCTTCACTGGCTACAGTTACAAACTTGTGTAAACTAAGTGAAACGAATACATTGCTTGTCCCAGTAATAATCTTTATTACAAATAGTTTCAGGACTAATCAATATTCTATAATATAGCAGTTGATAGTCCTTTTGATCGCTAATCCCTTGTTTAATATTTATTTGGTTATATCTGAAGTGATGTTTCAGTAACATTATGTAAGATACAGTTATTGCTAACCATGTTAATTAGTTTAAAGCCCATAAAAATTTAATGTAATATTGATTCAGTTTATTTTGACATTTATATTTTCAAAATACCAAAGTTATGTTATTTAAGAAACTCATCTCTTGAATGCAATAAGATTTACTGTAACTTCTACTTTTAAAACTATAAGCATTTCACAAACTATTATCCCCATAACTTAATATTCATATTCCATCTAATAGTTATGTAACACGTTTTAATACTTATATCAATGCACATATATGTGCATCTATTGCTATAACACAACATGAATTCATTACTCCTTTTTTACCAGTCCAGAGATGACTTGCTTTTGTATGAACCATGTATGATGCTACTGCTTGCCTGAATTCAAATTTACAAACATAAATTTAAAATAAAGATCAGTCTTCACACAAGCTAAAGCAAAACTTAGCTACTCAGTACATCAGTTTATGAATATGATATCTTTAGTCCCTAAACAAGTAACTACTTTTCACTAGTATGCAATGACCTAACCATCAATAAACACAAAATTATTATACACCCCTGGTTAATGGTAAAAAAGTTGTTTTTGTAAGAGAAAATAAGTTGATAATAATAACATCTTGATGCTAGCATATACCTAAGAAATTGCCTTCTTTCTGTGGTTAAAGTATGCGAGGAACTCATCTCTGCACATATATAGGAGGCATGCTAAAAACACCACTCAGTACAATTATAAATATTTCTCTTATGAAGCAATAAAACAATATTGGAGTTGGGATTAAGTCCTCAATCTTCTACAAATATTTTCAGATAAATTATTTATGGTGAGAAAGCTATGATCCATCTCAATCCTTTGAGGCAATAAAAATACTCTTACCTTTCAAACAGAGATCATTTACACTCTCACATAGCATAAAAATGGGTATCATATTGATACATGAACTGATTAGTCTATTATGACTAAGAATAAATTTTACTTAAAATAATTCTCTAGGCTAAGAAATAGGCATCATTTTATTTTAAATAGGCATTTTAAATAAATACCACACTTCCGAGCATAGCAATAAAAGAACGCAATATGAAAAATTAATCTTGTAAATCCTTTCAGACATCATACTCTCTTAGCATTTGTAATGCAGAAAGAAATTATATGGGCTCAAGCAATATTATAGAAAAACGAATATTTGTAAACTTTAAGTTAGATTGAATATGGGTCAAAACTTTTTTTTCAACTTTTAGTTCTTAAGTAACATATAAACAAATACAATATAATGCAGTAATAATTATAATAATAAAATTTTTTATACATTGTCTCTTTCTTGATTTACTGGGGATGCTGGCAATTATTCTCCCGCAAAGTGTCAACTGTCTGAATAAAAAGCATATACCATTTTTAAATGGAAAAAAATAAAATAAAGTACATACATAGCCATGGTACAATATCATTGAAGCTTTCCAAAATATTGATGTTTATTTGGTGCAATAACGAAGTTAAAACGCATTTAATCTTGTAGCTACCTTAAGATCTGAATTTCCACAATATTATTCACAATGTAGCACAATAATTCACATATTTACTACATTATTTCATTCCTAAGCAATTTTGTGATACAAATTTAATTTTTATTATTTCAGCAGTACGTTGTTCTTTGGATTTGATTTCCATTATTTCAAGATTACATTTATCCTAGATGCTTGTAATAATATTTTAAATTCCTTTACATAAAATTTCTGCACAATTTATTCCATTGAAAATATTTCATAAGATCAGATGCTCGCTATATCTATGTTAGTAATACTTTAAAAATTTTTTTATTTAGACTTCTTTGTTCATCACATTTATTAAAAGAATTGTTTTGACTAGAATTTTCAAACTTAATTTGAGAACTCAAAGGTTTATTCAGAGAATCATCATTACAGCAAGTACAAGATATTCTTTTAACTATATTATGTCTTTAATCAAACATAAAGTAAAGATAAAATTGAAATTAATTATTATTATTACTCTTTCAGCCTTTTATTCTTATTGTAATCCATTTATATTTCTGTATTAAAATTAAATATTTGAAATAGTATACAATTTTAGGAAATTTTGTAATAAAGTTGAAACACTCAAATATTAAAAATGACTTATTCCATATAAGATTAAGATTAATAAAAGTTTGTAGTACAATGATCCATCCAAATTTAATTATTATTATTTAATAAAAGACAACTGACAATAAAAGTCTGTACCTGAAACATTCTCAGATATGTAGATCAAATCTTCCAACTTGGATGCATTGATTTTAGCATGGTGTATTGATTCTCTTGTAGATTGGTAAAATTTTTGGCATCAATTGACTTAATAGAAGAGATAAGTGTGTCTATTAACCTTCTAGTGCATCTTTAGTAAGATATATAACACACTTTTTAAATAGAATTAATAACTTTAGTCAGACAATAGATTGAAATGAAATTTGTTGCATGATCACATGGTAGACTCCTAGCTCAATTATGAGTTTAGTTTTATTGAATCTAACTGTCAATCACTTTTCTGATGTAACTGTTTACACTTTGATCTCTAATATTAATTTTTAATTGATTTATTCAATTTTAGTCTGGACATTACTTATTCACAAACTTTCCTTCTAATGCATGTTTGAGAGATATTTCCTGCCTTGATCAACAAAAAAAAATGTAAAAAGAAAATTGTGGAAAATTTTATAAAAAAATCATTTTAATAAACATGAATAGATTAAATTTTGTTTAAAGATTTATGAGTGAAAACCACCATGGATTTCTTTAATATCCATATAAAATAATACTGCTCTCAAGACACTATCGAATGGTAACCTGTATGATGTATTAGACCTTCAGATTTTTTGTATAAATAAAATTATATACAACATATACGCATACATGCATGCACACACACATAAATACTAATTACTCCCAAGGTACTTATTGTTACTTTAATGAACATTAGACTGATTTTATAATATTTTTGAAATTGGAAGAGCTATCTCTCCATATAACTAAATATTAATCCATCATTAGAATTATCAAGATAAAATTTTATTCATGATATCAATTTTCACTTTTAAAATATCGTTGATTCAATTTTATTTTTATTATGTTTTTAATAACTGTTTTAAAGATTTATAATGCACCCAAGACAATCATCCCCCTTCTCTCTCTATACTTATACATTGTAATTTTGAAAAAGTATAAAGATACTTTTATTTATAAGTTATAGATTTGGAATTTACAATGTTTTTATTCTAATGCAAAATACCAACCTTTATTTAATTTAACATTTTGATAAAAAACAATTTCTTCTTAAATTATGTAAAAACTAATGTCATACTGAATTTACCTCTCTTTTATATATATATATATATGTGTGTGTGTGTGTGTGTGATTTAAATTTATATTAATTTGTTGATAAATTTTGAATTAACTTATAAACTTGCTTGTTTGACATATAATTTTACAATGCAAATTTATTAATTAGTCATATTTGGATGATACAATATTGAAAAATTATTTATACCATACAATTCATTAGAATAATTTATAAAATAATTCAGAAATCAAAAGCAAAAGATGAAAAAGAATGTATAATTATATATCATTTTTTTGCATTGAATTTAATGTTTATTATCTGACTAGGTATAAATTTTATATAGAAATAAATGAACTGATTTGACATTTTTAAATATTTAATAAATAATTGAATGCTTATTATAATTATTTTACTAGTTACAAGTAATAGATATACTAAAGTACAAATTATACATAAACCAATTTGGTGACTGATAAAGGTGCAAATATGATAATTATTGAAGATTAGTAAATATAGTATCAACGAAAGGAGATAAATGTTATATTAAGTCAATATACAGTCATAAATATTATAATCTTATTTAGTTAGAGATCTGGCAATAATAATATATTTGATTCAGTTACATATTACAGTGATTTGTTTTAATTATATTTAAAATTTGTTATTATGAATCATAAAATTAGTTTAAATATTAAATTATATTACTAATATTTGACTATAATAACTTTAACAATCTTTCATAAGTTTTGATAGTTATAGTATGAGTGTGAAAGATTCATGTATTTACTTGCTTGAATCCTGAAAATTTTAATAATACATATGGATATATGTGATTGTTTTTCTGTCTTAAATCACCCATCAGCATCAATTATTGTTTTTCTTAGTGCCCTTTATCAATCAAAATAGTGAAAAAATATTGAAAAAATTGAATATTTATGTGACACTGTTATCCAATCAATGTCTCTCTCTCTCTCTCTCTCTCTATATATATATATATATATATATATATATATATATATATATATATATATATATATATAATAAAAAGTCAGATGTCACATGACTTATATATAGCTTGCATTTAAAATATGTAAAATTAAAAGCATGTTAATGAGCTCTAAACAAGCTTTTTATTTATTTATTTATTTATTTTTATGATAAATGCTTCTACAAGAGAAGGCATTCAAATTATTTTTATCTTGGATTGTCCCCATCCCCAGACTGGTTTCAACCTATCAGTCTCTTCAGTGAGGAGTTGGAACATTAGATTCAAAACACCAACTCAACTCAACCACTTATTTAAAAGGTAATTGTCAAGAAGATCTGAAACTTTTAGACATCTACATGTCTTTAAATTAAGCTGTCCAAATGAAAAAATCATATGGGCCTGAACTTAATTCAGATACTCCATATATTAGTAGACTTAGCAATTGAATTTAGCCAAAGCCTCAACAGCAAAATAATAATAGTAATAACAAAAAGTCAGATATCACATGATTTATATATAGCTTGCATTTACAGATAGGTCAAAACTGGTCTGGGGATGGGGACAATCCAAGATAAAAATGATTTGAATGCCTTATTTTGTAGAAACATTTATCATAATAAAAATAAATAAATAAAAAAAGCTTGTTTTGAGCTCATTAGCATGCTTTTAATTTTACATTTTTTGTAAATGCAAGCTATACATAAGTCATGTGACATCTGACTTTTTATTATTACTATTATAATTTTGCTGTTGGGGCTTTGGCTAAATTAAATGCCTAAGCCTACTAATATATGGAGTATCTGAATTAAGTTCAGGCTGATATGATTTTTTCAGTAGGAGAGCTGACTTTAAAGACATGTAGATGTCTAAAAGTTTCAGATCTTTGTCTTGACAATTAACTTTTAGATGAGTGTTTGGCTTGAGTTGGTTTTTTAAATCTAATGTTCCAACTCCTCACTGCAGAGACCCATAGGTCAGTGATGAAGACAATCCAAGATAAAAATGATTTGAATGCCTTCTCTTGTAGAAGCATTTATCATAAAATAAATAAATAAATAAATAAATAAAAAGCTTGTTTAGAGCTCATTAGCATGCTTTTAACTTTACATATTTGTAAATTCAAACTATATATAAGTCATTTGACATCTGACTTTTTATTATATA
>JAQFVV010001469.1:0-67776 GCA_028023455.1 Epiperipatus broadwayi
GTTTTAAGGCAGGGACGAATAAACAGGCAACAATCGCAAAGCAATGTTTACGAAATTATGCTAAGGATTGGTGGGATACACTGGCAATTAAACCCACAACCATGAAAAGTTACGAGAAAGTACTGTTGAAGCTGTATTGGAGCGATGACCAGCAGAGACACATCTTTCATGGACTCCGCCAGGAAAAGTACGAATATAGCAACAGAGAAACCTATGCCCAGCTTTTCACCCACCAAGCTAACACATTAAGGACCCTAACAACATTTGCATTTTCAGACACATATATCATTCAGAAGATCCAGCAGATCATGCCACTGACCATTCAGCAGACAATGATCAGAAGCCGCTTCAGAAAAGTCGAGGAAATGATAGAGCTCTTAACAACCCTAGATGAGGAACAGTGGCAAAGAGACATGGCTAGAGAAGTCCCATCAAGTAAACCACAGGGCCAGCACCAGCCATACCTGCAATTAGGACCAGAGAGAGGAAATGATGCCATGTCAACAGTCATCCAAGAAGAAGATCCCACCTGGGGTCTCGTGATTAGCCCATGTCCAATAATTAACATAAAAGTAGGGACATCAGAAGCACATGTCCTCCTGGATACCGGCAGCCAAGTATTATGTATTGCCAAAGAATGATTGACCAAACAAGAAAAACAAAGACTTATACCCAGACTCCCAGCATGGATAATCCAGATGAAGCTAGCGGATGGAAAATCAACAAGGACGGAGAACTACCAACTATGGTTGGAAGTTGCAATAGGGGAAACCATCATGGAACACACATTCCTGGTAATCAAGGGACTTATACAGGATGTTATAATTGGTTCAGAAATACCTATCCCAACACAGATGTGTCCTGGATTACCATAAAAAGATACTCACCTTCCGAAAAAAACAAGTGGGCTTTGGGACCAAACTTAAAGACCATGACCAAGAACACCAGATCAGATGCATACAAATCTGCCAAGAGGAGGAAATCCATCAAAAAATTACAGAGTCTACATTACAGACAATAGAAGAAGAGGCACAGTTACGGCAAGTCCTAATAGAAACCGGGGAGTGTTTTTGCAAGTTCCTGGTGAGATTAAAGGGTACATCCATAGAATACGCGTAAGCGATGAGGCATATTTTCAAACCCGCATTTACCCAATCCCATTCCAGTACCAATCAGAGGTCAACACACAGATCCAACAAATGATAGACTGGGGCATCATTGAAAAGGGATCAACACCATACAACAACCCACTGGTAGTGGTTAAAAAAAAGATGGAGCTTGGATGCACAGAAATTAAATAACATTATGGTACCTGAGAGAGATGTTCCTCCACCAGTCCAGGAAACATTAGGGAAGCTAGCAGGAAAAAATATCTTCTCCACTCTAGACCTGACTGCCAGCTACTGGCAAATGACCTTACACCCCCAGGATCGGAAACACATGGTATTCCGGCACAATGGGCAAACCCACATGTTTAAAAGGGTGCTGTTCAGGTTGATTAACAGCAGTGCTGGTCTTATGCAATGCTTGGATCGGGTCTTGCTGGAGTCCCTCAAGAGAAAACTAGAGTTCTACATGGACGATGTTGTTATCTCATCAGGAGATATCAAAGGACACATAGAGGACCTAAAGCAGTTCTTTGAAGAATGTGCTAGGAGAAATATCACTATAAACCTCAAAAAGAGTTGTTTCACACTCAAAGAAACTTGGCGCACCTTGTCCAAGGCCAGGGAGTTAGGGCACATCCTGACAAGATCGAAGCCATCCATAATTTTCCAAGGCCAACAAATCGGAAACAGGTCCGATTATTTCTGGGCCTATGTAATTATTACCACCGTTTTTACCTGATATTCGCCAATGACACAGCCCCATTGATAGATCTGTTGAAACCACACCACAGATGGGAATGGTCACCGATTCAGGATGAAAGTTTTTGGCAAATAAAGGAAACATTTTTGAAAACTTATGCTACTCCATCCTGATTTTACCTGCCCATTTTATCTACAAACAGATAGCAGTCAAAAGGGGTTTGGGGGTGGTTTTGTTCCAGGTAAATCAAGAGGGGCAGCAACAGGTGCTCTACTTTAGAAGCCGGATATTAAAAGGTGCTGAAAAAACTACACAGTAACTGAACAGGAGGCCCTGGCAGTAGTCTGGGCCTGTAACAAGTTCAAGCAGGTACTTTTAGGCTCTGAAGTCATCATCATCACTGATCACCAATGCTTGGAGTTTCTTAACAAGAGCAACTTGAATAATGGCCGCCTGATAAGATGGAGCCTAAGCCTTCAGCAGTTCAACTATAAGATTGTTTACTGCCCAGGCCCAGAAAATATGGTTGCTGATATATTAAGCCACCACCCTATAGAAGTCAAGCCCCAAAACCCCAATTTCCAAGTGACCAATCCCTGATCATCACTGCAAATGTCCTGAACCCTGATGTAGAACAACAGTTGAAGAACCTCCAATACTGGCAGGAACAGCATCCGGAGTATCAACAACTGATCCAGATGCTCCAACAGAAGAGCAACCCAGTTGAAGGATACACCACAATATGAGGCAAAACCCACTACCAGATGTGGAGCAGGCTATTACAACAGCAAGTTGGGACAGAAGGAAATTACTGGAGGATTTTGGTACCACCAAATCTAAGGAGTCCCCTTATTAAACACATGCATCACCTGGTAGGACACTATGGCCCGCAGAAAACCGTGGAGGCTTTAAGACAGCAGTTCCACTGGCCAGGGATATATGATAGCATCCTTAAAACCCTAAATAAATGAATGACATGTGCCAGGGACAAACCACCAAGTAGAAACCCTTGCGGCCCTCTAACTCCATCGTCTTAACAAGGCTGAATGAGATCTTGGCTATTGATCACTACGGACCATTACCACCATACCGGAGATGCTGGTACCTCATGGTCACCTACGATCTGTTCTCAAAATACATGTGGGCCTACCCAGTCAGGAAAGTGGATGCTCGGTGTATGATTAGAGCCCTACAATGGCAATTGACACATATTGGAAAACCCAATACCCTCCTGTCGTATCATGGGTCTGCATTTATGTCACAGGAATGGAGGACATGGTTAGCACAACAGAACATCAAACATAGCATGACCTCCATCAGGAACCCCCAATCAAACCCCTGCGAAAGGGTTATGAGGGAGATTAACCACTTATTTAGAACATGTAAACGCTCTGAAAGGGTTATGAGGGTGATTAACCACTTATTTAGAACACATGTTCAAGGAAACCACCAAGGCTGGCTGAAACGAACAAAGGAAATTTGCCAATACATAAATGGAACAAGAAATGAGATTAACTGCTTATTTAAAACACATGTTCAAGGAAACCACCAAGGCTGGCTGAAACGAATGAAGGAAATTTGCCAATACATAAATGGAACAATAAATGAGTCAACGGGGATGACACCCATGCAATTACGCTTCAGGATAAGGGACCCTGCCTTAGTCAAAACACCATTGCCATGGGAGGAACCTCCGGTTGACATTGTAACTGATCAAAGAAGAGCCCTCCACTGCATGAGAGAACAAGCCAAACGGAGATGCCTACTGAATCCCAGACCTTATCAGTTCCAAGTGGGAGATTACATATGGGTACAAACACCGCAACCAAGCAATCAGTGCCTTAAGATGTACAAAAAATTCTTTCCGTTATACCAAGGACCTTATCTCATACATAGCAAATGCAGACCAAATGCATACCTATTAAAGCAGAAGGGTGCTATCAAAGGGACCTACAATGCTCGAAGCCTCAAACCCTGTGGACATCACCCGCATGACCCCTAATTAAAACAGGAATCTAATTAAAACAATTCCGTAGGACCGTCGAAATCATTGAAGAAACCGGAAAAGAAAGAAAGGTAAAATGAGCTAGTTAACCCATATGTTATGATAATAAGCATTAATATATATAAAAGAAAAAAGGGGGAATGGAAGCTAGTAAGTTAATCACTGATCCGAGTATGATGTCGTTGATCCTTAAAATCCAGGGTTTTTTTAAAAAAGAAAAAAAGAGGGGGAGAAGAAAAAAAATGTGTATAATGGAGTTATGAATTCTAGGAGTTTTTTTTTATATATTACATTCTGTTTTAATTTTATATTCTCCTCTTTATTAAAAAGGGAGGATTTATTTATTACCACCCACTCCGAGTAAGGGAATATGAAACTGTAAGATTTGTATTCAAATCTTAGTTTTACCTTGGTTCTGTTATCATTCTACCTCTCGCCCCTTTAGTATAGATTTACATGGATTCTGACCTTGAGTATCGGACGTGCGATCTGTAAATTGTTTCAAAAAAATAATAATAATAAATGTCATATATGCGCACATACTTCGATAGTTTTATTTTAAATTAACGCATTGCAAGGTATTATTAAATTGCCATGCATAAGTTGTATAAAGTTAAATAATCCTATTAATTATTCTGATAGGTTTACATAATATTTAATTTTATAATAAAAAAAAAGAAATCAATAATTATATTGTAAAACGTAAATATACTATTATTTAGGTCAGGTCCAGAAAGATGTTTTTAAAATATAGAAATTCCCCTGCTAGTTAAAGGCAAGTCATAGCGGGTGGGGGGAAGAGATGACAGAGCTAAAAGGTATTTTAAACGTACAGAAACAAAAGAAAAAGGTTTGTTAAAAAAAAAAATCTTTTATAAATTACGTCATGCAAAAAGGTAAAATTTAAAAAATGGTCAGATTGATATTTCAACCTGTATCACTATTGCATCCGTGACCTAAAGGGATGTATGGCACAAACCCGAGAGACAGCTGCATGGATGATGTATTGCTTGATGGATCCCAGAGATAAGGAAAAAGAGAATAAAAAGCAACAACTGATTGTTAAAATGGTCAATGAGAGACTAGAACCAGAAACATTAAATTACAATTATGCTGTTAATTATTATATTTCTTGCAATCCAAATTTTTAATCTAGCAATGTGCCAAGAGTAGGCGCCATGCGACACTCCTCCAGACTGATGGCCATACAATATTAAAATTCCCATGAAATGTGATAAACCTAGAATTCTGCTACTTCCGTTGAATAAATCTTTCCCTAAATGTGACTGCCATTGAACCAGGAAACTCGGACTCTCCAAACAAGTGTGCACACTTAAATGAACTAAAGGTAACATGATACCCAAGAATAAAATTGTTTTGAACTCATAATGAACTCTATATTTCTAATATGTTAATTTCATTTTCAAATTCAACTATTATGTAATTCTAAAATTAAAAATATGCAATTTTCTGTAATAATGCTCTTTTGTAATGAACCTCGTAACTTAATCTATTTATCATTATTCTACTTGGGTATCCAAAATTTTATTGTATTCATTAAAATTATATTTCATGGCTACGTGGTTTCCGAGCTGATGGTTTTTTTTTTATTAATCCACAGAGGAGCTACCCTCCTCTGCGGATTGATATCATAACAAAAACTCATGTTGGTTAATAATTTTCAGCTCGGGAATCATAGAATGAATTTAATGTTTTATAAAGACGAGATCTATATTATTAGTTAGTGTAAGTTAGTTAAATCTTAAATAAACAATAATGTTAAGAAGAAAAGGGGGGTTTAATATAGTAAATTAAATGCCAGTTGTGTGGAGATTGGGATAGATTCATATTATTTTGCCAAGCATAAAATAAATAAATGTGTTTGCATTAGAGTTGTGAACTGCGTTAGTTATCGATACATGAATTTTTAAATCGCAGAAATGTAAAAGAGGTACTGTAAACATTGTGTTCTCGCACTTAAGGAACATACAAAAAAATATAATAGCACGGAACCTTGTCACGCGGTCAGGATGGAGAGGCTAAGACCTGTACCGATACCGCACTCATGATCACTCCTAAGGGCTCCAACCCGATGTTTGGGCATCCCTCTTTCTATTCCTATAATAATTACATTGTCATGCGGTCAGGGATGGAAAGGCTATGACCTCATACCGATACCGTGCTCATGACGTACCTACGGGCTCCAATCCGATGTTTGATCGTCCCACCAGCCTCCAACATTTCTTCTGTGATTATCCTCTTAAATCGATTCTCTTATAGCTCGGCAATATTTCAGGCTACCGCAGGTCGCTTTAATAATAAGTATAAAGTTTATGCTGGGTCTAGCTCCACTCCTCCACATCTGCTAATCATTAGTAAGGTATTAGAATAGACATTAATATTATAAAGTAAATGGGGTGACAGCCTTGTAGATGAATGCACTCCTCATTAAGATATAGCGTGTCTCATAACATTCACCACCTAAACGTGTGGCATGAGATGTAGTTCATATTGACACCCAGGTAGCGTAATATATTAACCTATGTAAAGTAACCGCAATTAAATACTTAAATTATCTATATCCATGTCTGTGTGTCTGCTTAATTTAAAATAATAATTAGTCTCATTCATAGCAATGAACAGTAAGAATATAGTAGTAGTCCATAAGGTGAAACCATTAGTTAGAGTCTCTTGTTTACCTGACTACCGGGCCTAGCAAATATTGCTATTGTTATGGTAGACGCATTGTCATGTGGATTTTGTTGTGAATAAAATTACTGGGTTCAAATGCGGTATTGCAGGCCCTGAACCAACCTGTCATGCCGCCACTCGAACGTGGTGGTGGAATTTTGCAACATGTTAACATGGCATACAAAATCTTACCATTACAATATATGTATTTTAATTAAAGTGTTGGGATGTAAAAACAAAGTAAAATGTGGAAGGCTCGAAATACTGAAATTATCTTTATCTATAATCAGATTGTTTTCATTAATTAAAATTATAAATCTTAATTGAAATCATAAGTAATTCTTTTGTTAGTTGTTTGCAAATCTTTAAAAATACCTCAAATGGTATTTCGAGCCTTATCCGTTTAAAAATTTTACTAATTAAATGTTTTTATTTAATCAAGAGATTACAGAGATAGCTATGGGCAACTGAGATTGCATTCTTGGTGGATTAAAATGTGTATAAAAAGGGCCCATAGAACAAAAGAAGTCAGTTTTACTTTGAGTTACTTATCAATTACTTTGAGTTAGTAATTAAACTTAGTTAAAAAATTCTTTGAGAACGTCTTTCAGTAAAATAAATTTTCAGAAATGCTTCCAGACCTTGTTAAGAAGTCAGCATAAGTTCAGCATGATGAAGTGTGAGTAGAGCAATCTTTCACCTTACTTTCCTTCTCTCAGAGAACTGTTTGCCTGCTGCTGCTATGTTCCATCCATCTGACCGGCCATACAAGAAGACTGTATGATCACTATTCCAACTGCTGACCCAACTGATTGTCTGCTTATTCTGCATTTACTTGCTATGCTGAGGTAAATTCACTTAATGTAGAGCTGCCTTAACCCTTAAACCGCTAATTATATTATTGGTTGTATGAGGTAAAAATCAAATCTTTTAATTGGCCAACTCACAAACTGAAGACAAAGCCTATTGTTAAAACATATTCGCCTATAATATTAAATTCAACTCAGGTACGCTCACAAACTGAAGACAAAGCCTATTGTTAAAACATATTCACCTATAATATTAAATTCAACTCAGATACGTTTATAAAAAGTATATTACTAATTTTTCAGGTTATGAAAGAGAATGAAAGTTCTTTCAAAAATAAATTGCTGTTTATTTATTATAAAATATATTCAATTTCGGCAAATATAAAGCGAATGTCTAAACAAAAAAGTGCTGACGCAAACGCTTTTTTTCAATTTTACGTTATCGAAAAGTAAAGATTTCTTTTTGCTAAATCTTAAATATTTTTACTAAAATCTTCAATATTTTTTGAAAATAATTTTGTTTTTTTTGGTATATTTTTTTAAAAACTAGTTTAATTTCTCAAATTATATTTTTTTTATACTTAAATTGCATTCGAAATGAAAATCTCAGCGTTTTTCTTTATTTTCTTTGATCAGGCGACTTCTTTGTTTTTTCCAGACAATCAGAATGTCTTTTTCGGCTGAGAGTCAGCTGACAGCGAATCACTGACAAGGTTCTTTCTTTGTTTAGTTTAAAATGCGGTTTTTTTGATTTTTTACTTGTAAAATAATTCGGAAGAGGGCACCATCTTACAGAACTTTTAAAAACCTAATCAATACCTGTCAAACGAATATTTTAGCATAAGAACTAGCAGAGTTAGAGTGATATCAGATGTCGACGAGATGCCTCGTAAGAGGCGGTTGAAGAATTAATAAGTAAATCCTTTTGTAATATGTAGTTCAACCTTTGTATTTTAATTCATATATTAATTTATAAGTTTCTATTAATTATTCTCTTAAACTCTCTTTCTCTCTCTCTCTCTCTCTGTAATCCCTTACTAATATAATGTAATTCCAACTATGCCCTTTCACGCTTATTTATGTTATATAGCTTTGTGCAGCTCTATTAAATATTTAACTTATTTTATATATATAATTATTTTCTTTAATATGCCAATAATATTTTATATAATTATTTTCTTTAATATGCCAATAATATCCAAACTCATGAGTCTTAAAAGGGTAAAAATAATTGTTTAATTTGGAAAGAGGCAGGGCTTCATTTAAAATCTTGTCAAAAAATCTGTCAATAATGTTTTGCTTATTTAAAATAGAAATTGCTTGCCAGTTTGTTTTCATTTTAAATTCTTGAGTTTAAAAAATCTTTTACTGTGGATGAATGATGCTAAATTTGGTGCATTGAGTTTGTCTTTAAAATTTCATTTTAAAAGATCGCTAACTTTATAATTAGGATCATCCCTGGCTGTTACCTTGAGGGCTAATCCTAGCAATTAATGCATATATGGGAATCTGAATTAAATATAAAGTTTGCTAGTTTAATACCATAAATAAAAGAGTTATTATTCATTACAATTTGTTAAATGACTCAGGATTGAAACAGATCATTTCGCCGAGGTTGGACCATTTCCAAACTTTAAAATAATATTATATTAAAATTATATTATAAACATTATTTGTGTCCAATAACGTTGCTGGCATACATTTTCTTTTATTCTGATATTTTATCTTTTTCATTTCTTTATGTCTTTGTCGGTGGGGACATCAGAAGTCTGAAGCTCCCATCCTACTTTTTAAAATTATTTGTAATCAGGGGTAGATGCTACTCCCTGTGGAACATGAGGTTTATGGGGTAGATATGCTGCGAATGACCATACAGCCGGCTCTGGGCCTTCAAACCCAGCATCTCCTTTGGAACCATTCACCAGAACATGCAGATGTACCAAACCTAAGCTTGAATCGAGTATTCCTTTTAAAATGATAAAATATCCACAATCACCAAGAAGGCCGGATCTCTTTATTGTATGCTAGTACCATTATTCTGCTCCTTAATTTGATCACCATCTGTCTAACCTTAGTTAGTCACAATGATGCATTAAAGATAATGATTCATTTCGTAAAATACATTCAGTTCATTGGGTTAAACTGCTTCCATTTAAAACCATTATTGATTCCCAGAGATGTAAATCAATTTGTGTTAATAATTGTATAATTTATTTATTATCATAAATGTAGCACATTGTTTGTTTCTTATGCATAAGTTCCAAAGACAATGCCAATAATATATATATATATAATGATTTTCATAAGGTAGATAAGTGATTAAGATTCTATATTTTTGCCTGTTCATAAAATCATTTACTACTAAATTTCAAACTATCCTTTATATCATTAATCATTTAAACCTGTCACGACCTTTTATATTTGTTTTATATATCCCCAGCATTTTATTGTTAAACATTTGTACATTGGCATATAACCCCGCACAAGTTATAACACACTCCTTATAATTATATTCATTAGATAATTATCATTAGATAATTAATAAAGAGGATTTTATAAAAACAAATCCCAAGTTTTGTAACTGTGTAATGTCACCCTAAGCATGAAACAATTTTATAATATATATATATATATATTCTAACCCAGTTTATTTTAGTTTATTTTATTTGCACTTGTTTATTTATTTGCACCCATGACACTAATTTTTCTGGTTGTCGTTAAGGCAACCAAAATAAAGCAACATATCCATTAATTTGCCAATATGATCTAAAATACCTTTCATATAATACAATTGTACATTCAATTCTCTTAAGCCATGCCACGATTGTAATAACAACAATAATTGATCACTTATTAATTTAAAGAATAATTATAATAATATTAATCTCAGGGTTCTTTGTTTCATGTAAGGAAATGCTCGGCAGTATTGTGTTGTCGCATATGACTGGCATTCTGGTCGGCTATAGGAAACATTTATTTTACTTAAATTCAATGTGTCTTCATCTCTCATATCAACTGCTATATTATTTAAAGAGATGATAATTCTATTCAATAATGACGTATAATTTTGAATAACACAGCCCCTTTTTTTTTTTTTTCAGAATCTCAGTCAGAATAATAAAAAGACAAGGGTACTTTTTGTGTCCTTCCATCATCCATGACAACACAATAATATAACTAAGATTTATTACTTAGACAATTTAACTAAATGTTTGGAATAATGTGCAACCAAAGTTAATGGTTTGGGAATAAATTCATTTTTTTTTTTTTTTTTTTTTACACAAAGGTGAATGTTTAGTCTTAAGTTTTCAACTCCATAAATAATTATCATTAAACTAAAATATAATGACATATTCCGATCTGCTTAACTTTATTTATCTGGTATATTAAGTTTTTAAGAATTTGGAATGATTTTGGACTCAAGAAAAGGTTTTGCAAATATTGTGCAAACACTTATATTTAGCATATAAAAACAAAAAAAATGAATCTGCAACAAATTTTAACAAGACTATAATTTATTATTATCACAAAAAAAAATATATGAACATTTATTCAATAATCCCATAGTAATACAAAAATATAAAATATAACTGACATTAATCTGTATACTCTTTTGGTTATGGACTAGAGGTTACTACTTCTCCTGTATGCAATCATATGGATTGATTAACTAAAAGTACATTTCATTACCAATACATTGTTTATTACATTTTGGTAACCTTGTAGAAGCTTTTATTCAAAATTATTGACTAACTATTTTTTTTTTTGTTTTTTTTTTTAAATGATTAATCCCATCATATGCAATACGCAAAATATTAAATTTATTTCTAATACGTTTACTTTATTTATGGTCTTTAATGGGATAACCTATTCTAATTATAGGCCAGTTATCAGAAGTTACACTTACCATCTTACATTTAACTTAATGCTAACTTAAAGTTATGATACAAATTTTATTCATACGTATAATTTTAAATATGAGTATTATTTAATTACTAACCAGAATTAAATATTGTATTTGAATATCCCTTCAGTAAATAAGTGTTTTAAATTACGCAATTTTAATTACTTTCTCCATTGATTTACTTGTCAAATACTAGCAATATTTAGCAGCACAATACAGATATTGATCTTAGTTACTAACGCACTATTTATACTAAAGTGGATCTTGAGGAACTAACACCTCCAATATAACCTTTATTTTGCCCGAACTTTCAAAATTAAGCACAATAATCAACACCTTCCATGGTGGAGCTACCTTTATTTTCACATGAGGAATATGGAATAACCACGAAGGTCTGTAGAGTAATCTACTACATTAAAATATTTTGGTGGTTTCTTGCCTCTTACTTGGGCATACAACGAACACACACCAAATACAATCCTCTCCTGGGATTTAAACGAATGAAGCATACTAAATGCTAGATAAATTCTTGATCGTCCTATCTATGAGAATCAATCACTTGGGCTATAAACATACCCGAACATTATATTTAAAATCTTTCTCTCGTGGAAAACAAAGCTTTTGGGGAGATCATTTTTCATCCCACAAAATAAATACATTATAATTATTACCTATGCGAATATTAAGCATATACCAATGCTATATCTGGGCAGGATAAGTAAAAACACTGATTATAATAAACTTATGTTACCGTGTATACTTTGATCAACATCTGAAATCAATGGACATCATAGAATAAAAGTATAATAATTTTAATTTTAATAAAGGAACATTCAAAATAGTTGGTAGCATACTATCTTAAACTAAATAAAGTGGATGTGTTATTTAAGAATAATTAGGAATAAATTCATCAATTAATACAGTATAAATTCGTTTCAAAACTTTAACAAGAAATATTTTGTTATAGCATTTTTTTTTTTTTTTTTAGTTACTTCTGATAATTTTCAATATTTATTTTACCCCTTAAATATCTAAATATTTTTCTTTTACGTATCTAACATACAAAATTTCTACCTACAATTGTATGTACTAATTAAAACATATTTTATAGATTTTTTTCTTTCGTATTAAATATCAACTTAACCTATAATAATTATATTAAAACATACCTTTGTCATTACAAGGCTATTAAATATCACTTGACCATACAGACTTTAACCTATGTGATATAACAAAAATACACATCATTTATAACTTAGTTTTACACAATCATTAATTAACAAGTGCATACTCTCTCATTAGAAAATATTTTTCTATTGAGCAATTGGTCCAGGTGAAGAGCTTTATCCAGTCGTATTTCACGAAGCAAGTTTAAAAACAATAAACGCATGGTATTATTTCCTTTAAATAAAAGTTTTCTCTTATTTTGTGCGTTTAATAAATTAGGTAAAGAAACATATAGCAGAATTGAAGATTAATTCTTACTTGAATTAAACTACTACAATTTTGGGATCCAAGAAAAAAATATACATATTCTAACATAATGAACAGTTGACGATAGACGATAAACATACACAATATTTTTTTTTTTGACAATACGTATACTTATTAGCTAGCTTAATTATGGATGAAAATGCGCAATTTTCCGAGAGATTATTATGATAATAACTGCAGTCAATTTACATGTACATGAAGTTTTAATAATTCCAACTGATGTATAATATAATATATCATTTATTTTTATCATTAAGTCACTAAGATATTTGGTTTTGTTCATACTTTAGGAATTATAAATTTTTTTTAACGGTAACTTCTCCGTAAGAATGCCCCTATATAACTTTTCCTATATTTACTCTGAGAAAGTTTATATTTTTTTTATATTTTTTTTTTTAAAAAAATATACAGGTGCGTAATTTAATCTTATTTATCATTATTATTATTTCCAGACAATTCTTGGTGAATAAAACATATTTTAACGTATGTAACTACATTACTTGTAAAGGCAGACAATATTGAGAAAGAGCGCGAAAATGTTTCTAGTTGATTTTCCTTGGTTTCAAAATATTTCTTTCAATTATTTTTTTTTTTTCTTTCTATACCAAGAAAATATCAGTAAATGACATAAAGTTAATAAATAATTAATCTTTTCTTGGAAATCGCTTCTTTTCCTTAATTTAGATATAATATAATTTTTCGTGACTCTTTTAGTTACATCTGTCATTTTTGAACTTTAGCGCGAGACAATAAACTTTTAAGTACAAAAGGTCTTTAAATAGGTAGATGGCAAAGAAAATCAGGATATCTTATCAAAAAAATTTATCCACACATTATATTATTAAAATTTTACTTTGATTACATTTATTTCTGCAAAATAAAATGAAAAAATTGAGTTACCAAATTTCAGCACTGTTCCTTCCTTGAAAACTAAAAGCAGACTATCTTTTCTTTTTTTTTTACTTTAGCGACCTCTTCCAGAAAAATAATCATTTGATTATAACATAAACAAAAGAAAGGAAAAACTTATTACAATCATATAGTTTTCAGTATTATTTACCTGGATTACAAAGTAATTTGACAATATAAAAAATAATAATAAATACATTAAATTAACAATCAGTGATGTATAATTCTTTAAACATTATTTTTTTCTTTTTTCTTTTTTTTATTTTTTTTTTTTTTTTTTTTACAAAAAGAAATTACCAGAAGTTATTGTGCTTTATGATAAGACACTCATCCACTCTCCTCTCTACCCATCCAAAATCAATTACTGTTTAGCTTTTATACCATATTAATTTGCTCTAATTATTAATATCTCAATTAAATTATTCATGTTCTCTCTTTAAAAATGACATTGAGTTATTAAATCTATTAGTTATTCACCCAAAACATGCCAAAGTGAGTGAATAGCATACTTTATTAATCAATTATTACTATTGTTATTTTATCTTTTTATTTCTTTAAAGAATAGCATTGTTTTCCTGCAGAAATAATGCCAAGTAAACCAAGTGTCAATAACATTAGGTTACAATATATATATATATATATATATATATATATATATATATATATATATATATATATATATATATATATATATATATATATTGTAACTATTTCAAATTAATATAATATAATATTTGTAATAGTTTAAATTAATATAAGATTTGTAACTATTTAAATTAACACAGAAATACACCTCTCTCAGGTGTGTGGCATATTTCAATCTCTATTTGGCATTCCATTTGTAACTATAATTTGTAACTATTTTAATATGTCACATTTGTAACCATAATAAATATTTAGATAGGGGAAATTATTAATTATTAGATATATGCCTATCCAATCTGTACCATTTGTAACTATATCAATTCATCATAGCATAGATAAAGAAATTATAGAATCACTGTGCCACTTGAAAATATCAGCATTAAAGATTCTTGGTATTTATTTATATATTGGGGCAGTCATTTGAACAATAAAACATACTGGCCATTGTCATCAAATAAAAATAATATTAAATATAGCAACTGAATAAAAGTATCCACTGTGAGATTCCTGGAGTGCCTTATGCTTTATCTCCAATACTAGGTTCTTTTAATAAAGAATCCTTTTTATTCTTCTTTCCAACTATAGAAGACCATTCATGGTCATATGCACACACTGGTGCTATTCATGACAACTTACAAAAAATATATATATTCTATAAAACTAATATTATGAAGTTGGAAAGGGATGATATCACTCTTTATTCAGTTTAGCTAAGTACATGTGTTTTCCCATGAGTGCCACTAGATTGTTTTCAATCTAGATAAGTATCTGTTTATAGTGTACTTGAGTTCAAACTCATTCAGTACATTTTTATTACACATGACTTGGATGACTAATAAAAAAAAAATGACATTCTTACATTTTATCTATATTGATAAAATTACAAGATCCCAATATTACCAAAGTTTATACTATAGATCAAAGATTCTTATAGACATTGCTAGCTCATTTACGTATATTGATGAACAGACATGTATAATCCTATTAATGGTTTCCAAACAAGCATGTGAAGACCATTATTGATATTGATGGCCATTTAACTAGATTATTTATCACAATAAAGGTAATAATGATGATGATAAAAATATCATAATAATAATGATAATAATAGTGATATCATAATAATGATTATAATAGTGATGATGATACCAGCCATGGCTTATTAATAAACTCATAACAATAAATTCATCTTTATAAACTTATAGGCATCTATTAAAATTATCCTATTTCATACTGGGATTTAATAATACTAGTGGTGATGATTGATCACCATGAATCTCTTTGCATAATATTCAATTTTCTATAAACCCCTATTTACTAAAATATATTCATTACGCTAAACATTAAATTTAATGATTATAATTTATTAATGATGATTGATGGCGATCATAACTTTTATATAGTATTATTTGAAACATTTTTAACCAATAACATGATATCCATCTTTGATGAGGATGATCTAAACTCATGGACACAACACAATTTTAGCTTTCTATTGTTGAACTATAATTATCAAAATTTGGTTATTCTCAAGCATAATCCTTAAATACTTAAATATCAACATTCTAGTTTACCTATTATTTTGCGGACGCTTAATATTTGCAAGTGATTGCTCAATATATACGAATAGTAATACTTAATAACTGCGAGCAATGATGATGAATTAAAATGATAGAATTAAGACAAGAAAAAAAACACAATATTATTAATAATAACTCGGAAACCAATTAAGATATATAATTATATTTTATTAACCCTACTACTCTTTCTTTCCTTCTTTAAAGTCAAATCAACAATTAAATAAATGGCTTATTACCATATTAATTCAATACAAAAATTAATATAAAAATTTATATAAGTATAAGCAAATAAATCTAACATACAGGTTTGTCATTTTTCTTGATATCTCAAAATAAGCTGACTTAAATCAATATTAGAAAAAAAAATACATATTCTATAAATGCTTATTTAAGACTTTTCTTACTTATCATATCATAAAATAAACTTCAGGTGTTACTTGTATATGTTATTTCACTTCCATTCAAATGTAATGCCCTACTTTTCAATTTACCATTTTAAACTAATCATATATAACCTATTCTTTGATGTGTTTGGATAAGCAGTTACACATGCACGCATTCGGTAATGTTAACATATATGTTTAAAATGTATACCCATAAATTACATATATAAAAATATCTTTTTCTTTTGCAACCTTATAGCGAAAGAAAATAAAATACATGATATTAATTTTTTAATATGCAACAAAATAAAATAAAAATAAAAAACATTATAAATGCATATATCTATAGGTTGCTCATCATCATTAACAACTGAAGAACAATTAAAAAAAAACATTACAATATATATAATATAAAAAAATAATAAAAAATAATGAAAAATTTAAGTTTCAAGGTTTAAACTATGTTTGTGCTATGTTGTGAGATATTGCAAATAACTATAGATAAACAAGTCTTTAATGTTTCTGTATCAAAAAAAAATTGCTTTGACCAGTAAATTAAGGTTTACTTTTAATAAGCAAGAATAAAATTGGTTAAAGAAAGTTCATATTTACCCGTTTACTTTTTACTTCTTATTAATGTCCTGAGTTTGAATTTTCAGACTGCTTTTCTTTGCTGAACAACAACAACAACAAAAAAAAGTTATTGCAGATACTTTTAAGATAATGCTGAATCAATTGACTTGCTTATTTTTTCAATTCTATTATTATTCATTATTGATTGGCTTCCTTCTACCATTTTAAAAAAAAGTTATTATAAGTACTTTTGAATAAGTAGGTACCGGTGGATTTGCTTGTCTCTCTCCTTTTAAAAAAAATAATTGCTGTTGACACTTTAGATGATTGAGGTAAACTAACAAAATTTGATTCATGGCTTCAAACTTGGTTCTACATGGCTTTTATAAATTTTCTTTTCCTCCTATTTCCTCTTCTCCATTCATTCGAAGGTAATGAGCTTTTAATAAGCCAGGAACTAGAAACAAAGCATTCCATATAGCTCGTGTGGTTGGCTTCAAACTCTATCATTTTGTTGGTTATTACTTGATATATTACTTCATAGACAGATCAGCGATTTTAACTCATTCTGTATTAACCAGGAAGCAGAAAAAATGGTTTAGCAATGCAGAGGCATAGTATTATGCATAGCCAAATATGTTAATATCATATTTATATAATTGTTAATAACTTCTATTAAATTCAATCTTGTTCCAATGTTTTCCTCTCTTCTTTAATATTGCTGAAAATTGTTTATATAGACGCACATCTTCGTCTATATTGACTTTATACCAGTCTTTTACTTCATTTCCTTTCTCAATTTTAAAGAGTGAATAAAAAAAATCAAATCGCTTACTTTTCTCCTTTTTCCTTTTTTAACATTAATAACAAGGAAGGACCGACTGAGTTGAGTCTCAAAATAATACTCACTGAGTTACATCTCACTTTAATAATAATAATCTGAGTGACTGTCTCTCCAAAATATTCATATTGAGTCTCTAAAAATAAAATCATACTAACTGATCAAAAAATAAAATCATACTGCCTGATCATCTCTCTTAAAAAAAAAATTAATGTCTGAGTGATCATCTCTCTAAAAAAAATTAATGACTAATTGATTAAAAAATTGTTTCAATCATTTATATCGCGAATTTCAACCAAAGAAAAAAAAACATCTGGAAGCCTTATCTTAAAAAAAAATCAAAGCTTCACAAGTTTGACGTCGGTCACAATCAATAAAGACTTAAAATTGATAGCTATCGTTATCTACATCAAAGCACCTTTTTTGTAAAAATAATCTTAAGACACAGACAACAAACCTGGAATCTATAGCCATCAGAAATAGGTGTAAAAGCATCTTTGTGTTTGTACAGATGTATTCATTCTTTCACACGTGTACATTTTTTTTATCTCCTAATCTAATAATCTCCATCGCCTTATTTTACACTTTTCTGATCTACTCTATTTTAATAAAACCAAAGTTAAATAATATGACACCTTATTTAATAAAATTATATATAACAAATCATTACCAAATATTATTACCCTCTACATAATGGTTTATTCATTAACTATCTATAAATTTATAATAATAAATACACATATATAAATATTCATATATATAAAAGAAATTTTTTTTTTAATTAAATAATATATCTGTGTGTTTGAAATGAGTCATATACATACAATATATATATATGTATTTTCTTAATATTTTATTAAATATATATTTCATGTAAATCCTGGTTTGTTTTGAATTATTATTTCTAATTAGTATTTAGAATTATTTTCTTTAGTTAATAACTTAGCATTAATAAAGATAATTTTAATAAATGTAATTTCTAGGCTACTCTTATCTCGATCATCATCATTCTGATCTTATGCTCCACTGCTTTGCTTCTGGACCCGGAATTAAAATAATTGCGCTGTATCATCGGGATTATTGTTTATTGGGTCAGAGACTTGGGGAGTAGGCAAATAGGTTAGAATTCAGGATTGCTCCAGACCTGCGCATCTTGAGCATGATCAGATTCGAGGTACTTTTGCTTAGGATTTGAATCTTGTTAAGTGAGCAAAATGTTTTGACCAGTACAGTAGATATATATGTTATCTGTTGTACACCTATAAAAGTAATATGATCTATATATAAATGAAAACAAAATAGTATATAGACAATTAATAATAAATAAAAGACAATAAAGTTTAAATTTCTAAATGATAACAAGAGCTTATTCAAAAATGATGGAGAAAAATAAAGATATAATTGAGGATACTAAGTGCCTAAATATGGAGCAACAACAGAAATGATCAAGTGATAAATAGTCAGAGGTATAGAAAGATGAACCATAAATCGATAAAGACTAGCAAGAGCATTCATAAATGAGTAATCTAGAATGAAATGTCATGATGGAAAATCTCAAGCAAGCAGTATGAGACTAATTTAAAACTACAAGAGATTCAAAAGATTGTGGATATAAAATTCCAAAATATTGAAGAAATTTTACAAAAAAAATAAGAATAAGTTGGAAGACATACAACAAAGCATTGCCACAAGGCTAAAAAATGTTGAGATCATGCAGCAGAAAAATGAAAAATTAAAGAAATATGGCAGTGCATGAATACAAAGTTCCAGAATGTTCAAGAAATGCAATAAAACTTCCCTATAAAACTTTACAAAATTGCAAAAATATGATAAAAGAGTGAAAAAAGTCCGAGATATGCAACAAAGCATTGGCATGAAATTTGGAAAATAGTGAAGAAGTGCTGCAGAAAAATGAAGATAAATTTAAAGAAGCACACAAAGTCACAAGAGTAAACTCCACAGTATGAAAGAAGAGCACCTAACGAAACCATAGATTGTGAAAATAATATAAGAAGAATAAATAGAGAAGATGAAAATGGAATTCCAGGAAATGTGGTCAAAATTCATAAAACAATTAAAGAACTTAGAAGTCAAGATCGAAAAGTTATTGGAAGATAAATATAGAGAAAATATTGATTGACTGTGTTAACAAAGCTTGGGAGTTTGATACTAATAGAATTAATCATTAGGAAATAATTGAGACTACACTAAAGAATGGGAAAGAAAAGATGAACCTCTAAATCACAATGGGAAGGAAGTAATTAAAATCTACTATATAGAGCAATCAAGAGAAGAAGAATTAGGTAAATATAATCAGGCTTACCCAGCTTGAATCAATATATAAAAGTAAGGACATTCAAAGGTCAGAGTGATGAAACTCCCATAAAATGCTTAAATAATTTGGAGATATATTTTCATTTTAATCCCATGTCAAAGAGAGCAAGTTAGGGATGGTATGCAGCCAACTGCAAGGTAATGCACAATTATAATTGGGATTTTATTGTTCAATAGACCTGAAACTTTTTAAAGTTATAAAAAAAGTTTTATTACATAATTTCTGAATGGAAAATGTCAAGAGGCAATACATATTAAATATCACAAGTAAAATTTTAATCTGGAATGGAGAAAATTACTTAAAATTTTCCAGGAGACAAATGGCCAGACTAGAGATGTTGGATTTATGTAACATAACAGATAGATTATTCAAACATTTCAACACAATTGCCTTTCCAAATAAAATAAATGATATTGTGTACTGATAAGAAATCAATAGAAAAGGTAACTGAACTAGTGAATGTGCTGGATATAAGCTTTCAGTGTCGGTAGGATAAACTACCAGTCAAGTTGAAAAAAACTGTGGGTATAAATACTACAGAAATAGTGAAAAAGAAAAGTAATAATCAAGTTTCATATAGGAAAAGAAGAGTAAGACATAGGATAAATAAAAATCCAGAACTTTTTATGTTAATAAAAAATGAAGAATGAAATACAAACAAATGGTCTCTGTAAAAATGAGTTTTCATCACCTTTGTTAATATCTGGAAGTAGTAAAACATCTCTTAAAGATATAATAAATAATATTAAAAGAAATGGAGAGGAATCTTGGTAATATACAAAATGTTATATTAATGAATGTCTGATCTATTGTCTGAATATTCTAGCTCCTTGCTGAGGTGAGCCATAAGCTCAAAAACAATTGATCTGGGGATAAGAGTTTCCAGATAGAGAGATTTCATATTTTCTTTTACTGCACTTATTAATAAGAGCTTGTTTGGGCTATTGGTATGCTCTCTATATTGCATTTTTGTAAATACAAGCTTTTTATAAAGGAATGTCACGCTATATATGACTTGCTTTATTGATTATTATAATGAATGTTATTTCATGGACGTTCACATACAACACTACCATTGAAATATGTTCAGGTAATCATGGCAAGCAATTGCAAAGTGAGACTACCACTAAAATAAATTTGGTCTCAGCTGCAAAAGATGATATACATTTTTAATTGTTAATGGACTTCTACATCAGGATCTGATTTTTTGCATAAAAATAACGGTATATCAGATTATGAAGAAAGTTGGGCCATATGGATGATGAAATGTTAAGATTATGGTCACCACACTTATACGATTCCTTAGAAGTATGAAGTGTAAATAAATAAATTTCTGTGTTATAATTACAGAAAAAATCAATGAATCAAAATTAGCCACAGGTATTAACATGGGAGATTGCAAATTTGGATAGGTATAGTATTGTATTTTCAAATATTCCAGGATTGATTAAATATGATTAAGCGATTTGAATAAAGAATTAAGTTGATGTGGAGTCAATCATGCCAGTTCATGATGTATCCAGTACCGCATCAATACAAAATAAAAGATAAAAAACCAATTGAAATATATTGGAATGAGGCATAGTTTTTAAACGCTCTTCTCTATTATAGTGGTGAGAAAAAGATATATTGGTGACTTTGTGCTTAGATTCTCAAGCAATTGAATAAAATAATGGTACCTGATTGTAATATCCCTCCTATCATTCAGAAGTTGTTAATAAGATTTAAAAAATAAAAGTTTTTCTCTTCTTTTGGCTTAACTTCCAGTTACTGGAAAATCTAATTTCACCCTGAGAATCCCCAATACACTTGCTTAATTTAACAAGGATGCTTATTAATAGTAGTGCTGAATTATTGTATTCTTTGAATAAAATTCTATCTCCTGAGATCAAGCCGATTGTAACTAAATATGTTGATGATGTAATAATTGTATCTTCTGTGACAGAAGAGCATTTACAGCATTTGGGGTTTTTTTTTTCAAATATTTGGAGAAAGGTCATAAAATAAATCTAAAAAAAGTGCTTTGGTTACAAATGAAATTATGTTTTACATCATACTGTGGGATATAAGGAGATTGAACCCCATCTGGATATAATTTTTGCCATTAAAGAATTTCTAATACCTAAATTCAAGAAATAAATTAACTCCTTTTTCGGATTATGCAATTCCTACAATAGGTTTTATAATAAATTTGCTAACATATGGAACCATTATTAAAATTGCTGAGAAAAGATGTCTGATAAAAATGGATTCTGGAACATGAAAGACATTTGATAAAATAAAATAGTTTTTTGAAACAAGTTATACTTGTTTTCCCTGACTTCAGTAACCATTTATTGTCCAAATAAATAATAAGAGATATGAGTTGTTAATCATTATTTCAAATGCAGGAGGATAATCAGATGAGAATCTTTTACTTCCTAAGCAGTCTTTTTAAGGATCCAGAGCTAAATTATATGATAACTGAAAAAAAGATCCTAGCTATGATCTGGGCATTCCCAAATCTTTTCTACATATTACTTGGATTAGAGGTAATTGTTATAACAGATCATATGTGTCTTGGATTTTCTCATTCACAGTTTTGGTTTTATTATGTGAAGTCTGTTATAATGTAATTTGTTTTTTCTAGATCCTTGAAAATGACTATAGAGTAAACATAGTCGAACCGTTGGAACAAGTGGATATATATATATACATCAAATAAAGTTTTTGAAAAGAAAAGAAGTGTTTTAATTATAGAATTATATGGCTATATGTAATGTATATTTTTGAAAAGAAAAAAAGGATTGAGTCATGATTAGAAACAGAAGTAAATGGATTTGTCACAATCAGTAAACTTGTACAGAAAGTTTTTTTGAACAATTTGGAAAATAAGAACTTTTTCGGAGAATAGGATATAAACAGAGGAAGAAAGAAGAGAAAAATATATTACAATTTCATTGGACTTTTTACTTATTATTTTTTTATATTTATTTTTATTTTATTTTTTGGTTTGGTTTATTTTTATTTGTTTTTTATTTTTATGGTTTATAATTTTTGAGGCGGGGGTTAAGAAATGATGGAAATGTTATTAAAAGGTGAAATTATTATATAGATTATTAGATAATTGAAATGCATATATAATAGGGTTTAAAGGTATAAGTTAAAAAAAAGATGTGTATAAACATAAATATGAAAAGGTTTTTTTGCGTTGTTAAAAAACAACATTGGGAATATAAATATGAGTAATATATGTGTAAAGGCAATTAATGAATGGGTGAAATTAAAATCAAAAGTGGTAAAAAAACAATTAGATATTAATTTTATGAAGAATTGTTTGCATAATAAGGTAATACCAAATTTTTTAAAAATTAAAGTAATTAAAAGTATGTTTGATGTGAAATATGTTTATGGATTGCAAATGAAATTAGTAAAAAGATGTATTCGTATATTATATAGAGATAAAGAGAGGTTTTTAAAGAGGGTTAAAGATGTATATGAAAAATTAAGAAGGTTAATTAATTTAAAGGAAGAAGAATTATTAAAGAATATTTTTATATATAAAATGGGTATTTTTAAGAATAGAGTGATTTTGAGACAAAATAAGAAAATAGAGAGATTAATAAGAGACAAAAATAAAAGGGATATATGTGAGAATAAAAACAAAGCTAGGAGTAAATTTGGAAAAAGATATGATAATAGAAATAAATATGAGAATAGAAAGGAATGTAATAATGATAAATATAATTTTATTATTAATTTAACAGATAATGTTTTTAAAGAGGATGGAAAGAGAATATTAGAAAAAGGGTTAAAATATATACCTGTGAGAAAAATTGAAATGCAAAAAGAGATTTTTGAAATAGAGGCAAAATATAAATTAATGATAGATAGATTAAAGGATTTAGGTAGTGTGAATAATGGTAATGAGAGAAAAAGATATGGGTATGAAAGGATGATGAAGGAATTTCAATATAGGATGGAAGAATTGGAGTATGATATAAGAAGAAATAAGAGTGATAAATCTGGTTATGATAATGAATGGGAAATGATTATAAATATGAAGAGTAAATATAATGATGTGGTGTTCTTAAAGGGAGATAAAACATCTAGTATAGTGGTAATGAAGATAGAAGAGTATAGGGAAAAGATGGAAATATTATTAAAAGATGATTGTTTTGAAAGGATTAAGAAGAATGAGGGGGTGGGGGAAAATAAAGAAATAAATACATTTAGGAAGCATAGGTGTGAATGATTTAGTGAAAATGAAGCTGATGGATTTTAAAGATGCTGAGATACATGGGATACCAAAAAACGCATAAGAATGGTATACCTTTGAGGCCAATAATTAATAATATTGATGCATATTATGAAAAATTATCAAAATGGTTATTTACTAAAGTTTTAAAAGAATATGTAAAGAAAGAAAGAGGAAATAATGTTAATAATTCATATGAATTTATAAAAGAATTAAAAGTTTTTTTAGAAAAAAACAATAATGTAAAAAATATATGGTTTGTAAAATTAGATGTGTGTAATATGTATACAAATATAGATCCAAATAAAGTTGTTGAAGTAATTATGGAAATGTATATCAAGGAGGGTAATAAGAATATTAAAATAGAAAGTCATTTATTATATGACATGTTGAGGGTATGCTGTAAGGATGTTATATTTGTATACAATGGGAAATATTATAAACAGTGTAAAGGTGTGAGTATGGGAAACTGTTTAAGTGGTTTACTCGCATCATTATATATGGATTTTTTTGAAAAAAGAAATTTTGGTGATACTAGATACAAACCTATATTTTATGTGAGATATATTGATGATTATTTTTTGGTATTCAATGGGAATGAAAGGAAATCAGAATGTTTTTTAAAATATATTAATTCAATTGAGGAAAACATAAAATTTACAATGGAAAAAGAAATAAATAATTCAATTAATTATATGGATGTTAAAATTTAAAAAGTTATAAAAAATTATAGAGTAGGAATTGAGACTAATATTTTTAGAAAAGATACTTTTTATGGATTATTGAGTAATTGGTAATCAGATATTGAATATATACATAGGATTAATATTGTTAATAATAGAATAGTTAGAGGAATTAATCTATGTTCAGAGGAGGGGTTATTTAGGGAGGAAATGGAGTGTATAAAAAATGAGGCAATAAAAAATGATTATCCAATTAAGATTATTAATAAATTATGTGGAAAAAAGAATATAGACAAAATTGAGAGGAAATTGAGGAAAAAGAAAAAAAAAGAAGAAATTTATGTATAGTGGGTATAAAGTGTCAAAAGTATTTTTATTAAGATTAAAAAGATAATGATGAATAAGAAATATGGTAAGGAATGTGGTTTATTGTTGAAACCAGTATATAAAAGGAAATGTAATTTAGGTAATATGATAAAAAATAGGAATGTTGAAAACGTGAATGGTATTTATAAAATAGAATGTTTGGGTTGTAAAAAAAATAATAAAGATGTATCATATATTGGTACAACAAAGAACAAATTAGAGACAAGATTGAAACAGCATTTGAGAGATAGGAATTCTAATGTAAATATACATAGTAAGGAAGTTGGACATACATATTTTAAGATTAAAATGTTGGAGGGGGTTAGATTATATAAAGAAAGAATGGTAAAAGAGAGTTTATATATAAAAAGATATAAACCTGTTTTAAATAGAATTAGATAAGTAATGGATAAAGAATTATTTTTGGAAATGAATTCATTTTTGAAGTATATAAGAAAGAAAAAGGAACTAAGTCTTTTATTGTAACAATTGGTTTTTTTTGGATAAAAGAAAATGTAAAAAGGGAACGTTTTTTGAGAAGGGAGTCAAGTAAGTGTGGTGTATATTTTTATGTTTTAATTTAATTGATTTTAATGTATTTTATTTATTTTTAATTTTTATGGGGTTTATATATTTTTTTGTGTTTTTTATATTGTTTTGGGTTTTTTGGTCTTTTTGGTTTTATTATGTGAAGTTTGTTATAATGTAATATGTTTTTTCTAGATCCTTGAAAATGACTATAGTGTAAAAATAGTCAAAACGTTGGAACAAGTGGATATATATATATATCAAATAAAGTTTTTGAAAAGAAAAGAAGTGTTTTAATTATAGAATTATATGGCTATATGTAATATATATTTTTGAAAAGAAAAAAAGGATTGAGTCGTGATTAGAAACAGAAGTAAATGGATTTATCTAACTTAGCTGATTGATTTGCTGACTCTGTTTTGGCAGGAATTTAATTAAATCATTCAATATTTCAGATCCAAGAACATTCTAGTGGATATCTTTATTCATAATTCAATTGAGTCAGTTTAATCACATTTAAGTGCAGAAAATGTATACATTATGAATATTGCATTAATGAGGTGATAGAGGTTGACAATAAACTTATAATATTCAAAGTGAAATCAAACAATTGAACATTTTCAAGGTAAAGTCTATTCATCTGAAGCAGATCTATAGGTATTAGTTAGATGAAGCAATACTTAAATATCAAATTCATGATGAAGAGAGTGAATGGAGGGTGATAATCTCAGTTTATATGACAAATTTTATTCATCAAGTACATATGTTATTTGTATGCATATTATAGGTAATATAAAATAGAACATCTTATAAATAGTTCTATTGCCCCTGCATGTATGGTGGTATTGAGATATGCCAGCAAGCAAAACCAATAAAGAATTATGTCAGTGAAATGAATTCTATCATACCGTCTAAAGAGATAATGATAACTGAGTCTTATGTATCATTGTCTCCATTTAATCAGAAAAGTATTTAGTCATATGACTTATCAAAGTTTATTATGAACTGCAAGTCTCAAGCCAATATCTGACATATTATTAAAGAACTTAATATCCACCATTTCCAATAATGGGGAGGCCTGAAATTATCATTTCATTTCACAGAACCTCATTTATATTAGAGGAATGGAACAAATGGATTAAAAACCATAATATTAAGTATATGCAGCCATCTATAAGGAATCCTTTGTTGAACTCTTATTAACATGTTATGTATGAACTAAGATAATTATTTAGAGCATATTTGTCAACAAATCATCAAGGTTGGATTAAGTAAATGTAACAGATTTCCAATTATATAAACTGGTTAATAAATAAACAAGTCCACTTGCTTTTCATGTGTTTGTTAACATTTAGGTAAATATAATTTAGTGTTATTCAAGACTATCTTTCCAATAATTAAGGAGGAGCCTATAAATAGAAAGTTAGATTACATGAAAATGCATAGTAAATTAATTCGGTAATTATAACTTACACCACCTGTGGCCACTGGGTGATGCTGCAGTACCATCAACAACTGCCACAAAGCATATAATTGATAAAGTTATATCCAAAAATGACTGAAATTGTCAATCGAAAAAAAATAAAAACAAAATCACTGTGGTGTAAATTACAACTACCATTTATTCAAACACCGTTAAAAATAAGGGGTAAGGTCATAGTAAAAACTTCCCATTCATGTTATATGGAGAAAATTATGCTTAAAAAATTTTAAAATTTATATGAAAGTCTTTTCACAATCAAGACAGTTTAAACTCTTTTCTTCAATACTAGTACAATACTTTAACTCTATAATTAAGATAATTTAAATTTAATTTGTTCTATCTTTTGTAAATTTACTTGAAGAACATTTTGATCTGCCAAAGAATAGATCTTTTTTCTAATACATACATTTGTTTTCCAAAATAACTAATTAGTGAATGCCTCATCGCCACTATAATAGTTGTTTTTATATTCTTTTTTTTTTATCTTTTAATTGTAATTATAATTATGTAGATATATGAATTACTTATTACAAAAAAAATTAATGCTCAGTTTAATATAAGCAGATACAGGACCACTGCATATAGATATACAGGTTGTTTTAGGCACAAAGGTGCTTCATTACTGGGGCAACAAGATAATTAATAAACATTATAAGTAAATAAAACTGTTTACGTTTTTGAATCAGTTCATTATCAGAACTATGTTCTAAATATAAATATTTTTTATTTAAATATGAGGAATACTTCTTTACTTAAACTTATTTGTGTCAAGTACCCAGGATTCAAATTTCTAAGTATGAGATCGAAATATATTAAATGTAGTTTACTTGGGTGTAATGGTAGAGTGTCTGTCTCTGAAATGTCAGGTCTGAGTTTGATGCTGTGTTGTGCTAACACTTTTTTGTGTTATCTTTCTCTTCTTTGTTATTACTATCCTGTACTATATTTTTACCCATTTTACTAAATAAGTTTTTCTATTATTAATAAGAGTATCATCTATTTTTTTAGATGGCGTATTATTTTTTTTTACTTGTTTTACTAAACTGCTTTTTCTTGGATGCATTTTTTAGCTAAAAACTATAGTTCACATCTAAGAAATATAGAATGAGTACAAAATATAACTTTTAAAAAATATTATTGCATGCTAAATTATTTAATTCTTAACAAATTCCATATGAAATTTATTATTGAATGAAAACAAATGAAAGTATTTTTATTGTAATAAATAGTTTATTTGTTTATAAACTGGAGGTTTATTCCCTTCTTAATAGAAAAAGTAAATAAGTTTTCTGTCAGGGAGATTCTCATTTAAAAATAATGAATGGATTTGGAAAACAAAGAACTTTTTTTAACAATAAGGTGTTAATGGAATATAAGAGTTATATCCACTGCATTATTTAAAATTGACTTAGTTTGGTGGTCCCAATAAAATATAAACAATGTAGGTAAGAAAATTAAAATAATGGGATATATATATAATAAATTATAGTTTGGATAGTGGAATAACAGATAAAAAGTTAAATAGTAGTGTTAATGTGAATATATTATTATTGGAGGAATATACTTTTTTAATAGGAAAGTTTATGCATTAGAAATTTTGATTGGGTTTGCAAACAAACAACTATTTTTACTGATCCGTTGGTTAAAGTTGATCTAAATATTGATTGAGAAAAAATAATGCAAATAAGCCAGATGCCAAGATCTCTTTGCTCCTTGTTATGAAGGATGGAGCTTACAAAGAATCATATTCTGGATGTACATAATATTTTTAATAACCAGGTAAGTAATATTTACTAAGGCTGTAACCTCAAGAATGTGCATGTAAAAATGCGATAGTAGGGACCTCTACAGGTCTTAACCACAAGTTTACATTTTGGAGAAATGTAAGCTTGTGGTTATGACCTCTAGAATTCCCTACTATCGCATTTTTACGCACACATTCTTGAGGTTACAGCCTTAGTAAGTATTACTTATGTAATCAATGTGTGTTTAAATAAATTTATAATTAAATAAATTTATAATAACCATGTAATAACTGAAACACACAGGCCTATTATATACCTGTGTTTATATATGTAATATTTAGGGTATATGAGCACAGACTTTCAGATGACCCACCACTCTCCACACTATCTCATAACACTGATACACTTGAACACATATATGTTGAAAAGATAAATAATCACCAATATACATATTTCATGCTAAACCAGCAATCATCAGTTGGTCCAGATTATATGTGTAGAGATGGTAATCTGGACCGACTGATGATTGCTGGTTTAGCATGACATACGAATATTGGTGATTATTTATCTTTTCAACATATATGTGTTCAAGTGTATCAGTGTTATGAGATAGTGTGGAGAGGGTGGGTCATCTGAAAGTCTGTGCTCATATACCCTAAATATTAAATAACCAGGTAAGTAACTTGTATATTATATAATTATTTATATAATATCAGAGCTGTCCTGAGAAGACGAGGGGAGCAGTGCAATGCTTTCAATACTATTATCTTAATTTTACATGTAAACTTATTTATTTAAAAAGATTTTAATGGAATGACTTTTAAGCTAATTAATATGTTTTATTTCAGCATGTGATTAATTCTCAATGTTTATTTTGTAGAAATAAATGAATAAAACACGTAAATGTAAGGTATTTACCGAACACATTAAATGACTAAAGCTATATTTTTAAGTTCTTTTTGTGAAAGCATTAGGAAAAAATGTATTTCAATTTACAAATTTTATTTTATAGAATAACGATGGGGGGTGCTAAAATTTACCATACACAAAGGTACTTCCTAGACACAAGGCTCGCCTGAGTAGATATAATTTTTATTTCTTGATTTTGTCAAAGCCTCAATCAGAGATTATTCTTCATTATTATTTCAATATATATTATAATGGAATAAAAGAAGTATAAAGTACAATGGTCAGATTTCTATAGCCAGCCAAAACTAATCCCAAGAACCAAACAATGATCACTAACTCACGTCAGTAACATTTGTATTGTAACATAAATAAACTGATCAAAAGGATTATAAAAGATTATTTAATTAAGAAATGATCAAAAGGATTAAGTATATTAAATAATTAAGAAAAGATTCAAATATAAATATTTAGCTTAATAAACGAAAAGCATTGTAGCTTAAATTAAATTATGAGAAGAATACCTGAGTAGTGGCTACATTATTAAAGGAGTTCAATGATAAATAGCTTAAATTTTATTTGTAACTAAATTTAAAAAGAAACAAATTATTTAACCTGAGTAGTGGCTATTAAACAAAGAGATCCGACTGAGTTATCAATCATATTAAGGATCATTGGATTAAATGAAACCTATTTCTATAATTAGAAATCTCAAGATATCACAATATCAATAATTATAAACAAATTATTAAGAACGATTACTATAACTCAGGTATATGGAAATCAAGTGAGTGAGTACACTAGTAACTCAATAAAATATCTTCTCAGGTATATCCAACTATAGATTTTACTCACTTTTATTTCTTGGTTTGATGTTAAGTGCATGTCTAAGTGAACAACAAGTGAATAGGGTCTATCAGGGCGCCACTAGATTATTTGAATCCAGACACAGTTATATCTAATAACCTTTCACATGTACCGGGTTTGAATCCCTTTTGGTACCTTATTTCTTACAAAATGTATGATTTTGATTCTAGACCCATAGCACTGTATGCACTAATATTTAAGTAAACACCTAGGTAACATAAAACATCTTTAAACTGAAGTGGAATTCCTTAGACATAAATCATTTCTTAGACCTTAGCATAACAAATGTGTTTCAATATTTTTTTATAAGTTTTACTAGCTCAGATTACTATTAATTTAGGATGGCAATTCACTCATCCTGGCATGAAATAGATGATGGGATGGTGGTTATAATAATACTAAGAAATCACTAAATATTATGGAATCAATATTTATTTATGGCCTTTAAACATATTAATTAGAACATCGATGATGATGATGATGATGATAATGATAACGATAATGACAATGGTGTCAACCACAGCTTTAGGACTAAGCTTAATCATAAAACCTAATTTTTATAAAGAAATTCATAATTATTGTTAATCTTAAACAATTAATATTCAACCATTGATGATGAATGATCACACTTGATAAAGACTACTCTTAATGAAATATATATGCCTCGTTTAATAACATAAACTAATATTTATTACTGCATTTCTATTATATACATAAAAATTTCTATATTTACATGAAAATTTATATTAACAATAACAACAATAATCATAATCGACTGTTTTAAAATCATAACATTAAATTTTAAATTCTTCCCCCTTTCCCGTAAATGTATTTCAAAAGTATATTGTATTAAATTGGGTAACCAATTTGTTAAAATGTTCCATCCACAAGAAAAGTATTTCATATAAAAAAAATATTCACTCATTGGCACACATACCTTATAATCTAACATGTAAGCAGAATGTTAAAAAAAATGTTAGTAGAATTGAAAGAGCAAGTTTTACCGAACAAGTTTTAAATCATTTTCTCCCCCTCCCTTCTACCTCTGAAATGCTATACTTTCTTAAAACAAAATAATTTAATATTTTAACACTGCTTATTACTTCACATTTGCACACAATTATACACATGTAAAAATATTATTATGTAGGTGTGTGTTTTATCCCATAATAACAAAATATTATTTAAAACCAAAATAATAATACAAAACATTATTTTACACATTAATATTTCATAACTGTAAATTAATAAACAAATAATTTTGATACATTCAAGGTCATTTATGAAGCTCAAGGTTATTATTGGTAAGAAATTATTGGTTTTAATCGATCTGAATTGTCTTTAAATGTTCTTTAAATAAACTATACCACTTTATAGCTAAAATTTTATTAAGACTCTGATATCATAAAGAAAATATATCAAAAAAAAAATTTATACTACCAGTTCTTTGTAGTGACTTCTAATGAGTCAAATTTCTCTTGTTTAATGTCTATCTTTGGCAGCAACAATTTCCGTGTTTCTTCGGAACAATCTCTTTCTTAAAGTGTATAATTATTTGATGATGGTGATCCTATTGAGGTTATTTGCTTTAGTGGACAATTTGGAAATCTTTATATTAATTTTTCTTCTCTTCCTGTCAAGCATGATTCTTTTAGTGGATGAAATACAGCAGTTGTTTTCACGTTTATAAATTTCCTGGGTTTTAAACTCAGTTGCTGGAGCAATTAATTGGACTTGATGATTAATATTTATCAGTAGATTAATTCATCTTTCTGATCTCCTTCGAATGCAGGTGAATGTTTTCTTCTTTTTATTTAAAAACATCTTATTTCTCTGGTCAGTTGAAAGGTGTAGAATATTATTTTTCAGACAAGACAACTTTTCTTTCCTATATGATCTGCAGCTCCACGATGGTCAGGTCTTGGTGGGACACATATATAATTTTTCTACCCCGTCATTTCTTATATTTTCAACATTCAAAACTTCATAAAAAATGATTTAAAAAAAAAAACTATCTTGCAGAACTAAAAATGTTTGTCTGCTTTAGTTTCAATAATTTTTAAAAAGTCTCTCTCACAATATATTATAATAACAATAATCTAATAACTCAACTGATTTTCCAGACTGCTTTTATATCTGATTTTTGAGTCAACTCACCCAATTAGAGTGATAGTGTGAATTGCTATTTTTGACCAACCCAAAAAATCACACACCTGGTTTTCAGACACTTTTGTCTTAAAAAAAAAATAGACTTAATCCTTTTTCACGTATATCTGTAATATCTAAAATTGGAGTTTCTTTTCTTTAATCTTAAGATGAGACAATTTCAAAATTAGAGTTCCCACCAAGCTTAAGCTCCCAAAATGACAAACAATCATTTATAAAAACAAAATTGCTACAAAAATAGATATCTGATTCAACAGATTTGTAAAAAAATAATTTGACAGATTTAACCCTTCTTTTTCTTTCAATATTTAATAAATGTAAATTTCTGTATGTAATGTACACACATACTTTATCATTTCAAATCATTCATAAACTGTCATTACAATAATCTAATTGCCAGCTTAGTAATTATAACCCTAATATTTAAAATTAAATCCTTAGCTTTTAAATCCCAATTATAATTATAGAAAAGCAAAATAGAAGTATAGAATAAGATATTAGAATTGATCAAGCATAGGTTAGTTTTAAAGAAAGTTAAAATGTTTAATATCTAAAATTTAATGATGGCTAACATAAATAGCTTTTATAACACACACTGCCTATACATATGCGTTATAACTTTGCTTTTTAACAGAAAAATTAAAAATTGAATAATTTAAATGTGTGTATTATCTTTCTATCAACACACAAACAAATAATTGTTGACCCACTCTCTTTCTATCTAAAATTTTTAGAACTGGATCTTGTAGGATTCGAACTTGGATGCCTTACAGCTTCCTTTATTGTCATATAAAATGTGATGATGATTTTGGTTTTACATTTTCTTACATGCACATTACTATAAATTTAGCTAATGACTAAATTGTAATGGCACAGTATAAACATTACCACAGACAATAGGAGAATTTCCACATAACTACAGACTCCAATGTTAACGTATATGCCCTTTTCTTTTATATCCCTCTGAAGTCAGGAAGATAAAGAGTCTTAAGAACTAAAATGCTAATTGTGATAAACTAAACACAAATACAAGAGGTAATGAGTACTTATATATTTATTAATAACAAATAAATTAAAATACAAACAAAACAAAAAAATTCATATATGACTACATGCTATTGTTGGAAAAAACAATTTTAATTTTTCTAGCAAGTTTTTTTTAAAGTTATTTCTTTGATAGCAAATAAAGGCTTTATATTGGTATTTTTTTTTCATTTTGTTTTGTACTTTAAGAAGGGTGACAGAAGTGATAAAGAAAAAAATTTCTAATATTAGTTTTATTATTTGAAATCTTTAAATCGTCCATTAGAGGGAAAGAAAGTTTTATTAAATTACCAGTATATCAGAATGTAAATTGTCTGCAACATTGTTTCTTGTTCTATTTATCTATTTGGTATTGTATTTTTAGAAAAGCTTTTATACAGTGTAATATCATACCTGAATTATTGTTTAATGGTCAAAAATGGTTCTCCTTCTTGGATGTTTTTAATTGTTACTTGTTTCCATTATTAATTAGAAAGAAAATACCTGAAATTCGTGTTGAGTTGATTTTCATTAAAATTGTTTATAAAGGAAATTTTTCGTTTTGATCTTTTTTGTAGGATATTTTTAATGTATTATAATAAAAAATCAAATGCACACACTTTTCTTTTTATATTGGCCCATTAATTCAATATACTACATGTATATCATCCAACTTTACAATTTTTTATTCTTTTTTGCAAATGTTTTTATTTTTTGTAATTATTTTTATATACAACATTTCAATTTATTCTATGATCATTTTCAAGAATTTTTTAAGATTATTTTTATAATAATAATTTTCTAAATAATCGTAAACATACATATATAATTATAGTTTAAAAAAATGAAAACCAATCATTAAAATCAAAAATCTAATATTAAGTTCATTATATAATCAAAAACCTATTTTTATCATTAAAAAAATATAAATCAGCTTTATCTTTCATTTAATTTTTTAACTTGAGTTGGTCTTTTATAATTTATCTCTTAAATACTTTTTACTAATCTTATAAAATAATCTACTAACAGCACTTTAATTAATTCTTTTTGTTTTCTTTTTATATATTGTACTGGTATAAATGTTGCTAATACAGTGGTTTGTCCCTGAGATAAAGACTATTGGAATTAGGTTAAATCCTAACGTAAATAACATTAATCTAAATAAAGAAATCTTCTGTGTTTTATCAAAATTTCCCCACTTATACCAATACAATATTTTAGACAAATTATTTAGTAATAACTCTTAAAATATAGAAGAAACATGAAATAATGATTTGGATAGTAAATAATTTATATTTCTAGGGTATTATTTACGATATATTGGTTAATAAAATAATTAATTCCCAATTCAATGGTGTATAAAATAATAGTAATTTATTTACATTTAATAAGTAAGCTAGGAATATATAAAGAATATAACTTTAAATGAATTTCTTATGGTATATTAGTATCATAATATTGAATGTTCAAACCTATGGTGGTGGAGAACAGTAGACTATTTGTAACTAAGGGAAGATGGTGCACCGGGAAGACATATATGTGTTTGTAATTACACCTTAATAAAGAAATATAAAGGGATTATGATTTAATTAATTTAATGAATATAAGAAATCTAAATAAGTTACTTATACTGTCTAAATTAATGAGATTATAGTTTGTAATAAGTGTGATTAGTTTCCCTTAATTGTATTTACGTTTATACCATTCATCCATAAAATAAAATAATTAGTATGAATATTTATAATAAACGTAAGTAAATTCCAAATTAGTACTTAGCAATCCCTGACGGGCATACTCCATATTAGCAAAACATCCGAATATAAAATATTGTTGAAAGATTTTCTATTAGTAGATAATGTGGTTTTGTATCCAAATCCTCTGAGAATAATCATCTGTTTCTTAGTTACCATGCACACTGGATTCCTATGGTATGTTGAATATGATTGAGCTGTAACTTTAAAATATGTGTAACTTGTTATTTAGTTTCTTTAACAGGAATAATTATTTCTTTATATTATGTGATGATCCTTAATATAAAAAATGCAAGCTAAAGGTCTATTCATGACAAATCCAGTTGATTTATGAAATATTCTGGTAAGCGATGTTGTAATGATGCTCTTTATGAAGAATCCTCTTATTTTACATGTATATTTTATCATTATTACTTGATTTCTTTATTAATATTTCATATTAAAGATTCATTTACATTTACTTGATACCAAATAGATGTTCCTTGAATATTTTAGTGAAATAAAAATTTTTTACAACATGAATTATAAAATGATTCAGTCAGCTGCTAAAGTCAAGCTTATTAGTATTGTTTATTCATTAATTCTGTTCTATTTCTATTGAGTGCTTTCTGTCTACTGATCCATATAGCTCTTTTATGCCTAGAGCTGCCATTTCAAAATCCTGGTCTATTTGTGTTTCTCGGATTTTATCCATGAATTTGAATGATGATGCTATGGCATAATCTCCAAATCCTATGATGTCCACCAATCATTGGTTGATTAATTTCACAGTTTCATGGTAGTGCACTCTGCCAAAGTCTAATATGAGTCGAATTGGCATTCCTTCTTTTTGAACTTTGGCATTTCCAAATATTGTGGGAGGTATAGTGACTGAAGGATATATGTGGTAATAATCTGCTATGGTCATACCTTTGTCTTTGTGATTCCTGAGTATAGTGGTGCTGAATTTCTCCCTGTTTAGCCTCAAGTTGAAATTTACATTGGCTTCAAATTTTAAGTTCAGAAAAAGGTTGTATTCTCATCCTTGGTGTTCGGCTTAAGATGGTGTTGACGCTAATCAAAAACATATACATATAACGATTCCGGGCCGGACCTAAATGATCGATTTGATCTAAAAAGATCTGATTTCTTAGATTTGTAATAAAATATTCTACTACTATTATATGATGTTAGTTTTTTTCATTTTTGTAAATGTTTATTAATCTTATCTTGTTTTTGAGTTTGTGTGTGTGTCTTTAAAGTTATAGTGTTTTTCTAATTTTTTTTGACTTTATGTGTATCTTTTTAAAGTAATGGTCTTTTTTTTTTGCAAGATTAAATCAATAATTTGATTCAAAAGCAAGATGTAATAAGTAAATGTTTATTAATCTTATCTTGTTTTTGAGTTTGTGTGGGTGTCTTTAAAGTTATGAGGTTTTTTCGAATTTTTTTTTTTTTTTTTGGACTTTAGGTATGTCTTTTTAAAGTTACGGTATTTTTTTTGCAAGAGTAAATCAATAATTTGATTCAAAAGCAAGATGTAATAAGTCAATGTTTCTTAATCTTAGATTGTTTTTTAGTTTGTGTGTGTGTGTGTCTTTAAAGTTACGGGGCTTTTTCTCTTTTTTTTTTTTTTGGACTTTATGTGTGTCTTTTTTTAAAGTTACGGTATTTTTGGTAAAGACTAAATCAATCATTTTATTAAAAAAGCAAGACATAATTCTAAATCTATCAAAAGTAATGTAATTTATATACTACAATTTAGAATTGATACCCGACTAACTATTAGTAAGGACCGTCATTAAAAAACTCGATTGAAAAATGATACCCGACTAATTTCCGTTTTTTTTTTTTTTGGGGGGGGGGGGACAGTAATGAATCAGAAAGTGGGTTGTTTTTGTTAAGTCTGTCTATATAAAAAGAGTACCATTATTGAAATACTAAATTTAAAAATGATAGCCGACTAATTTGCGTTTCTTTTGACAGTAATTAATCAGAAAGTGAGTTTCTTTTTTTTTTTTGGTAAATCTTGTGTATATATAAAAACAAACAAACCGTAATTCAAAAACTCCATTGAAAAAAATCAAACCCCATTGAATTTGCTTTTTTTTTTTTAAAGACAGTAATTAATCAGGAACTGGGTTGTTTTTGTTAGTGTGTAGATATAAAAACTAATCTTATTTTGAAATAATAAATGTAACAAAACAAAAAAAAAATAATACCCAACTAATTTTATTTTTCGGACAAGTAATTCCTAATAATTAGACAGTGGGTTGTTTTTGTTTGTGCGTATATATATAGCAAAAGTAACTAGTCATGGATGAATTCTCACGAAAATGGTACTTTTCGTGTGATCCTTTAATTTTTTTCCCCTTTCGCACCCTTAAAAGCAATTTTTGAGAGTTACCCCTTCGTAATGAAATCTTCAGGACATTATTACTAAACTTACAACAGTAAAGTAAGTTACAACACATTAAAAAAATAGATGTCTTATCAAATTTAAAAAAACTATGACTGCTTCAAAGACACACACTCTCACACGAAACTACAGAGAAAATAGATATTCTACTATTATGAGAAAATGATGAACAAAATCGACTACTACGGCAGCCGATCAAGACATTTCTTTCTCTTTGCTTTTGGCATAGAAAAAAAGCCATAACCGGCAGCCGTTGGGAACTCTTTCTGTGTTTTATCATAGAAAGAAGTCTCTTTGTGTTGGCTTCTGTCGCTGTCTCCTCCGTCCAACATAACGTGAGGACTTTTCTGCATTTATAACATAGAAAAATTCCTCTTTTGTTGGGTGAAGGCTGGTGAAATGGTATATTTCTAGGAATTTACCTAGAAGTAGCAACATCTTAAGGCAAACACCAAGGATGAGAAAACAACCGAATTTGATTCAACATTTTCTCATGATATTCATTATTGCTCATGATGATTCATTTCAAGTTGTTAGATTTCAAAAATTGCCTAGTTTTGTTAATGCTATTTCTCCGTCCATTATTCTCTGCTTCATATGTTTATTTCTAATGATTTTCATTATTTGGAAGATTATATTGTCTCTGTGGGGGTAATTGATTAAGATTGCTTCTGTGTCAGCTAGAAGTTCAAGTTTTGGAATCTACATAGGCCTCCTACAACCTAGGTCCTAGTGCTAATACTTTCCTTACTTTGGCTGATATTATGATATTAGTTCTGTTGACAAATGTTTCTTTTGCTGTGATGTCAATATTTATTATTTATGTGTGAGGAAAATCATCTTCTGTTCAAATCTCAAGGCGTGTTTTCTTTCCTCTCATTTGCATTTATTTTGTGAGGAAAATCATCTTCTGTTCAAATCTCAAGGCATGTTTTCGTTCCTTTCATTTGCATTTATTTTGAATCCATTGTGGTATAGCTATATTTGCTGAGATATGCCACCATCTTTTCATATTTTTCTTGAGCACTCTCTTACATCCCTTTATTATAAAATTGAGCAATCTTGTCATAATTATATACTGAGTGATTAATTTTTATTAGGCAGCAATTTAGAAAAATGTTTAGTTGTTTGCATTTGCCTAAGAATTCAAGCTTTTGATATACTTTTCCTTTTGTTCTTCCAATTTGCAAAATATATCTGTAAAACAATCACGTAGTATATGCCAATGATCAAAAAAACTTTGATAGATAAAAAAATAAAATATGTTATAGATTTAAAATCATTAAAAATGATCCATTTTTCATATTATTTTTATTTCCACATTTTTTCTTCATATAATTTAGTAATTAATTTGATAGAATAATATTTGTATTACCTTCGGTAATATTTTTCAATACTTTCTCTCTTATTATATCTATTTTTTATTTTTAAAATATACTAAAAACATATTCTTATTATTCTATTTATCTTATATTATATAACGAGCATGTTAATAGCTCTTATCAAGCTTTTCTGAATATCCCTATTTTCAGACCAGTTTCTAGCTCTGGCTGTCATCAGTGAAAGTCCCAGCATTTATCTAACATTTACCTATTAAGCAGAATGTCCTAGCACCTCACTGATGACAGCCAGAGTTAGAAACTGGTCTGAAAATAGGGATATTCAGAAAAGCTTGATAAGAGCTATTAACATGCTCATTATATAACATTTGTAGTACAAGCTTATTAAATTAAATCACGTGATATATGACTTGATTTTCTTGCAAGTATTCTATTTATGATATTACTAATAATTTAATAATCCATGAAAATATTTTTAAGAAAATATTTATTTCAATATAAACATTAAAAGTCTAAAGCTAAACTAGTCAATAAAATAATCACAATTACCCCAAATTGAACACTAAACCAAACTAACCAAAGAAAATAAGCTCTAAAACACAACCCACAAAACAAACTTTTCAAGTGTAAAGGACTAAACACAAATTTATACTAAATATTACCCACAATTCAATTTACATCCCACACATTCTTAATATTAATATTAAGGACTAAAAGATAACCACAAATGTATACTAAATCTTAGCCACAATTCCACTTACATCCCAACATCCTTAATGTAGTGGAATTGTGGGTAATAATTAGTATAAATTTGTTATATTTTAGTCCTTTATACTTGTGAGGTCTGCTTGTAGCAGTGAAACCATTGGTTGTATTTTAGAGTTTGTTTTCTTTGGTTAGTATGGTCTAATGACAAATTTGGGATAATTTTGATTATTTCAATATGTATTCTATTTTTAATTATTATATAATTTAATTTTAGGGAAGGAATTACTTAGTAATAAAATTCTCAAATGATTGTATATTTAGATAAGCCATTTTGGGTTTCTCGTGTCAACAATAAAAGTGGAAGTGTCTGTGTTACACAATTTAGTTTGTCCATTATTTTCCATCTTTACACTAATTGTTTTAAAGATCACATAAGTAACTTTACACCTTGTTAAATATAAAAACCTATTTCATGGAACAAACAATTACAAATATTTTTATTAAGATAATTTACAAAAGAGATTCTCATAAAATCATTTAAATAAACCTGTTAATAGTATCCAACTTTTGTTACATAAATGCCAGTTCATTTTGTCAGATATTTTTAGCTGTTCAAATAGATTGGCATTGATAGCAAAATGATAGCATACTATAGGTTTAATTAAATGGGTGTGATCTTGCTTGCAAATTATAATGTATTCAGCCTTTTTTGTTTTGTGAAAAAAGTTTCATTGGTTATTTATTAAAATTACAGAGGCAAAACTTTTCATACAGTAGTGCCACTCAGTGCAAACCAGAGTAATCAATGGAGGCAGGAAGGCTTGTGCATAAATTCCCAAATCTAGTGCCTACTTATTCAATATCCCCAGATTACTTTCTAGCTTGTAGCTTTCATCAGTGAGAAACCTTGGATCTGAGATCACTGCACCTAGAACTTAGGATCTAATGCAACTTTCCAGCAGCCACCCTTTTATTTTTTTAGGTAACTGTAAAGTTTTGAGTCCAAAATGAAAACACTTGTGCACAAACCTTCCTGCATCCATTGAATACTTTGGTTTGCACTGAGTGGTGATACTGTATGGAGAGTTTTACCTCTGTAAAAAACAGATTGTATAAGCCTAAAGAATGGTGATCATATGATGTTTGATAGTTTAATATTTATTAAAATTATAGAAATAGATATAATATTAGTATTGGTAGGGGTGATGTGATAGTAGATAGAAATAGCAATAAAATAAGTACTGTATTTTTATTTGATAAATGATTTGATTATTTAATGTATACAACATGTGACAAAATAAGAACATTTATTTACTGCCATCTATACACGCAAGATATCTGAAATTTGCTAAGCATGAATTCAAAACCTAGACAGAAGAGATTGATAAAGCTATTTCTAGTGAATCATTTCTTGAAAAGGAGGGGAAAAAATTATCAAATGAGTAGATTTCTAAAAATTATTTTGAAAGAACATATTATTAACTAGAAAGTTATTGCATAATAATGGATTTGTTATAGTTGCTGCATCCCCAATTATGACTGGATGACCAGTGAATAAATACACATAAAAGAACTCAACAAAATAACAGTAATATTTTTAGCAATAGTAATTTATATACAAATTTGAAAAAAAACCTACTCTACTGATCTTTAACGTGAGTATATAGTTTAAAATTGAGTGAGCTTAAGTCCCAAGTTAATTATTTGACAGCAAATACTATTTACACAATTAAGTAAAGCTATTAATCAACTTTACCTTCACAACCATCTATAGGTTTTAATATGCAACCTTCGACAAGCCTTTTGAAGCATTTCAAAACAATAATAAGACCGATATGGTCTAGAACACTAATCAGCTTAATGACTTTCAGGAACTGAGATCCTGGGAAAAGAAATCCTTTAATGATGATCTACTGCTCTTCAACTTGCTGATGCACTACTAATAGCAGCAACCACAGAAAAAACAATCAGTCCTTTTTGTCTAGATTTTTATATCCTCTCCTCCTTTGTTTCTCTTATCTTTTCTGGAGTAAATTCTTGGGAGTTTTATTAGTTTGTTATCATACAAATAATTCCTTATCTTTTTAATTATACAATTAATTACTTTCTTAGGAATTTATTTACTTATCTATAAGGTTTTATAAGTAATTAAATGTTTATGAATTTCTTTCCTTATAAGGTAATTACTAAGCTTGGTTTTATTAATCAATATATATATGCGTCCATGTTTGTTTAAACTATGTTTAATTGAAAACGTTTATTTTCAACGATTTATTTATTTAAATTTAAACATTCTTTAATATTTTACACTTAGTCCCCTTACTCCAGAAAAGTTTATGCTTTCATACAGTCACTGAATCTGACTGGTCTCCACATCTGATGTCTAGGTGATCCACTTGTTAATCCACTCAGGTTTGGTGTTGACTCCATTTCCCATTTAATTGTTCTGGTTCCATGTCACAGCACTCCAGTCTTTACTTTTTGCTGTTGATCCTTGGTGATGGTTCTGCTGTGTCTTTCTTTCTTCATTATTTCGGTCAGCTACAAGTATTTTACTAATAATTTCTTTTTGTGCATATTTTGTTTTTAATTTATAAGTTTCTAGTTCTTTTCTTAAAACAGTAATCTCTTTTTGAAATGATTCCATCCTTCTCAGGCATTTTCTTATTGCCAATGCAGGTGGTTTAATATATGACTCACCCTTCACAGAGTTGCCGTGCCATTTGTTAGCACTATCTGTCATTTCTACAATGTTTTGAAGGCAATGATATTTACTAGTTTTATAGACAATCTGTTGTGCCTTCTCTCACAACTCTTTATTAATGAAATCTGGCTTTTTGTATGACATTTCTCAATCAGTAGGGATTTTTTTTAGTAATTTTAATTTGGATTTCTAATTCATGGAACCATTCACTCCCCAAAATAGTGTTCATCTTCCCTTTTACAATGTATAGTGGTAGATTCATTTTTTTTGTCACAATAGTTGATTGGCACTATCACTTGGCCTTCTATTCTTAACACATTTTCATTAACATCATGTGCTCTAATGTTCTTTTTTCCCAATTTATATTCCATGTTATCCGATTACCATGACATCCAATGATCAGAGAAATACCTGACCCACTATTTATCTTCATTAACAGTTATTTACCACAATATTGCAGCTTCATCATAAAGTGATTTTGAACTTGAATGCCCATGTTTTTAATTGTATGGTAACCTCCCCAAATTTCTTGCATAGGTGATTTACTTTTGTCTTTCCAGTTAACTTCTTGTTTGCAAGTGCATGCTAAATGTCCCTTTGTTCCACATTTAAAACATGACCCTTTATGCCACATACTCTTTTACCACAATTAAAACATGTTCTGCTAGTTAAGTTACTTATTTCAGATTTCAGTGACACAGGCTTTTCCTGTTCTGTTTTAAACACATATCCATGAGGTCATCATACTCACATTTGGTCAATTCTTCAAGAGCTGTATCATCTTTAATTTTCTCACCCTCTAACTGCTTCCTTCTTCACAAAGTTAAACGAGCTATGTGCCATGATGGACAGGGGGGATGAAATGATCATTTAGTTTGTTAATTAAATTCTCATATTTTACTTTCTTAGTAATAGGTATCTTAAACAATGTATTTACAACTTCTATAACTTTCATACTTGCAAAATGTATGAGTGTGGCTACTTTCCTTTTATTATCTTCAATTCCATGCAGTATAAAGAAGTTCTGTTGTTGTGAAATATACAACAGCCATTCAGACACATTGCTAACCTCGAATTCTGGTATGCTATTCTGTCCCAATGCACTCATGACTAATTACTGAATAATTTAACTATGTCTAACTTTAATGCTATAATTCTGTACTGTTCTTCCTAAATTAGAAAACCAAGTACCAGAAACTACTAATGGCTTAAGCTCTTTCTTATTTCCTAGGTTCGAAATATGACTGTACCAATAATTTGCTGTGTCCTCAACTATGACCAGATGATCAGAAAATAAAAAAACATAAAAGAACTCGACAAAATAACAATAATATTTTTAGCAATAGTTATTTATATACAAATTTGAAAAAAAAAACTACTTTACTGATCTTTAAACGTGAGTATACAATTTGAAATTGAGTGAACTAAAGTCCCAGGTTAATTATTTGACAGCAAATACTATTTACTCAATTAAGGAAAGCTATTAATCAACTCTACTTTCACTATTGTCTATAGGCTTTAATATACTACCCTTGACAAGCTTCCTGAGGTGATTCAAAATAATAAGACCAAGGAGGTCTGGTTAGAACACCAATCAACTTAGTGATCTTCGGGAGCTGAGATCCTGGAAAAGGAAATCCTTTGATGATGATCTACTGATCTTCAACTCACGGATGCACTGCTAATAGAAGTAACCACAGAAAAAGCAATCAGTCCTTTTTGTCTAGCTTTTTAGACCATCTCCTTCTTTGTTTCTTTTATCTTGTCTGGAGTAAATTCATGGTGTTTAATTTGTTTGAATTATTAGTTTGTTATCTGCAGTATTCAAAGTCAAAAAAGGTATACATATGTAATGTATAATGAATATGTAAAATAATAATAATAATTCTATAATAATAAGAGTATGTGAAATAAGAATAATAATTGTATAATAATAAGAGTACAATAATGTAGAATAAAACTGATAACTGTAATGTATAATGAATATGTAAAATAAGAAGTAATAATTGTATAATAAAAAGAGTATGTAAAATAAGAATAATAATTTTATAATAATAAGAGTACAATAATAAATGTAGAATAAAAATAATAACTGTAATATATAATGAATATGTAAAATAAGAATAACTGTATAGCAATTATGTATAACTATTGTGTAAAATTACAATGTTGTTAAATCATAGAAAGCCCAGCTGACCTTATAGGGTCAGAAAACTGTGTAAAATACCATATATGGTGAGAAATGTAAAAAGACTGTGTGTATGTGAAAACGTATGTGAAGACACCATATATGTTTAGGAATGTAAAAGACTCCAGAAGTCTTGAGGGTATATAAACCCCCAGAACCTGATCTAATTGTTCTGAGTTTTAATTATAAGTCAGAGACTCCTGCCTCTGTAAGTCCAAAAGCAGGACTAGGGTTATTATATGCAGGTCACCAAGATCTTTTATTATTTTATTACATCTTATAATAGGCAATGTATATAGTTAAAATTATTCATATTAAACTATAATCTTATCATGTCAATTCTATCTTTGTCCATTTATTTACTTGCTGGTCATAAGTCACAGCAAATTGGTGCAGTTAAGACAGGAATCGAATCTGAAAGAAATTGGTGCAGTCGAAACAGGAATTGAATCTGAAAGAAAGTGGCAGTCAATACCAGAAAGGAACTACAGAAAAAATTTGCTCGGTCATCATAGGATCGAATCTGGAAGTAATTGCCTAAACAGCAAGCTGAGACAAATTGTAAGTGGATTTGAATGAACAGAGAAATGGTGAGCATATCACAAGTTGCTATATGCAAGTTTAATGTAGAGAATCCGAGTGATTGGCCACTGTATGTTCAGATGATCAAAAACTATTTTATACTAAATAGTATTACCGAAAATACTGTAAAAGTAAGTAACCTTATTACTTTGCTTTGCAGGCCAGAGGGTAATCGAAATAGCGAACAAACTATGTGGAAATACACCAGAGATGCAGAAATATGATGAGCTCATAACACAACTAAATAAATACTTCAATCACCAGCCATCCAAGTTTATTTCTCAATTGCACTTTAGAGGCAGAAGGCAAAGAAAGAATGAGAAAATAAAAGAATATGACATTGGTATAAGAGAGATGGCAAAGCCATGCCTTTACGGTAAATATTTAGAGGAAGATCTTCTAGAACAGTTATTATATGGAATAATAGATGACCAGGTTAGGCAGATCTTATTAGCAATAAAAGATCTAACTTACGAGAAATCTATCAGATGTGGAACAGCTTATGAACCAAGCAAGAGAATTAAGAAGTTTCACAAGACCAGAACCACTTCAAACTACAATTTTTAAAACGTTTGGAGTTAAATCCAAAACAGATAAACAAATTAAATGTTTCCAATGTGGAACAATCGGGCACAAAGCCTGTGATTGCAAATTGCCAAAAAGTGAAAGTTATCGGAAAATAACCGAGTATCCCAAAAGATGGCACTACCATACAAAGCCGAGCAGAGAATTTCCATGCAGAGTGATGGAAAGTACCTACATAAAAAGTGCTACTATAGACGAATCTGATCAAATTACAATAAACATAAAAAAAATCTACATAGAATCGCAAGTCAAAAATAACTCCCCCAACTTGTTCAAAAAAAGAACCAAGAAAACTAAAAACCTCACCTGTGGATATACAGTTAAGAGACAGAACAAAACCTATAGTAACAAAACCTCGGAAAGTACCTATAGCCCAGCAAAGAAAGGTTGAGCAAAAACTAGGTGAACTAATGGAACAAAGAATACTGAGACCAAATAGTATAAATAGATGAATTATAGCAGAATGGTCTAATGCAGACTCCGGATACAGAGATCTTAAAAATTGGATAGGAACCAAATGGCCCACTAGATGTCCTTCCTACCTAGATAAAGGATTGTGGAAAGTACGCATAAGGCTATCCGTAAACAAAGGCTGTATATTGATGAACAAAAAGTGCTTATACCTAGTGATGGTCACATAAAAATATTTAGATTACTACATCAGACTCATCCAGGGATAGTTCGAGCAAAAAACCTGGCATGCAACTGTGTATGGTGGCCAGGAATAAATAGAGACATCGAGCTATATATTAAAAATTGTGATAAATGTCAAATGCCAGGTGAATTTCAGTTTCATAAGAAAATACGAAATAAATTATCAATCTTGCGGCCTTCCAGCCAAAAAAGTAATGAGAGAGTAATGGGAGGGAAAGGTTTTGAAATAGGTGACAATATTTGGTCACTGAACAAAAATAAAGACTTTTGAAAAGGCATCGTGACAAGTAAAATTGCAAATCAATTAGCTGAAATTGAAACTGATGAGTGTGTAAAACTGCGGAAGCCTAAAACTAGCTGAGAAGACGAGATCTGCCAACAGTAAATAATGAAAATGTGGAAGCAAGATTTACAGCATCAACCAGTCTGGAGATTGACAATCCTGAAGTCAAAGAATTGCCAACAGATGAAAACTCTTCCGAAGCTGAGATAGCCGCATCGAAACCACCATCAACAAACAGCAAATTGGTGAAGCACAGCAAAGGCTGCCAGCAACCGGCAATAACTAGAAGTCCCCCATCTCATCTCAAAGACTACGTTAGGTGAAAAACCTTACTTCTGGAGTGGGGGAAGAGTGCAGTATTCAAGGTCAAGAAAGGTATACATATATAATATATAATGAATATGTAAAATAATAATAATAATTGTATAATAATAAGAGTATGTAAAATAAGAATAATAATTGTATAATAATAAGAATACAATAGTATAGAATAAAACTGATAACTGTAATGTATAATGAATATGTAAAATAAGAAGCAATAATTGTATAATAAAAAGAGTATGTAAAATAAAAATAATAATTGTATAATAATAAGAGTACAATAATAAATGTAGAATAAAAGTAATAACTGTAATATATAATGAATATGTAAAATAAGAATAACTGTATGACAATTATGTATAACTCTTGTGTAAAATTACAATGTTGTTAAATCATAGAAAGCCCAGCTGACCTTATAGGGTCAGAAAACTGTGTAAAATACCATATATGGTGAAAATGTAAAAAGACTGCGTGTATGTGAAAACGTATGTGAAAACACCATATATGGTTAGGAATGTAAAAGACTCCAGAAGTCTTGAGGGGTATATGAACCCCCAGAACTTAATCTAATTGTTCTTATAAGTCAGATACTCCTGCCTCTGTAAGTCCAAAAGCAGGACTAAGATTATTATATGCAGGTCACCATGACCTTTTATTATTTTATTACACCTTGTAATAGACAATGTATATAGTTAAAATTATTCGTATTAAACTATAATCTTACCCTCTCAATTCTTTGTCCATTTATTTACTTGCTGGCCATAAGTCACAGCCTTATCATGCAAATAATTCCTCATATTTTTAATTATACAATTCATTACTTTCTTAGGAATTTATTTCCTTATCTACAAGGTTTTATAATTAATAAATTTTTATGAATTCCTTTCCATATAATGTAATTTGTAAGTTCGGTTTTATTAATCGATATATATATATATGCGTCCATGTTTGTTTAAACTATGTTTAATTGAAAATGTTTCTTTTCAACGATTTATTTATTTAAGTTTAAATATTCTTTAATATTTTACAATGGTGTCTAATTTGTTTTTTTTTATTATTATTCTTGAAATTGATAGATGTTTTATTGAAATTCTAATAATTGTTTTTATAATGGATCCTGTCTTTAATTTATCAGTTCTTATGTTCCAACATTAGATTCAAAACATTAAAGGGGGGGGGGGATTCCTTGTAAAGTAATGCTAGTACAGCAATACTGTTGTTAAAAAAATGGGGTTTTTTTTTTTAAGATTTTAATACATAGGTTTGTAAATAAAGTAAACTAACTCAAAAATTTGGCAATAATAATATCGGCCTGTGTGCTAAATGGACTGATTAACTCTAGAAATAATATCTAGAGGGGATGGCGAACATAGAAGTAAAAAAGAACATTTTATCTTGTTGTTGTTTATTTTCTCCCGATGAACATATAAAAAATAGGAATAAAGTGTAAGCAGAAAATAAGCCTAAATGGATTATATGAAGGCATATTAATGTACTAATGACGATGGTAACTAAGTGCAAATAATTAATGAACTGTAAATGATAATAGCGAGAGAAGAAATTTAGACTCGCTCTGCTTGTAGTTATCTTCAAATTGTTACGGAAAGAAATAGTTATTCTTGTTAATGTTATTATTTCATATGTACATATACATATTATTATTTATGCAATTTCCACTGAGTTTTAACTCCCTGAAAACACTGCAGATGGCGCAGTCAACAGGATTATGGAGGTCGTCATTTTGTAAACAAAACAGAAGATAAAAAGCAATTTTGAATAGCTCATACAAGCATGGCTTTTCCTGCACAAAATATCAGAGAATTTGAGATCAGAAATTCAGCTGGATGGACTCTATACATAGAACAATTGGAATGATACATGAGGCTGAAAAAAATCGAAGACGACAAAACTAAAGTCTCGATATTATTATTTTTCGCCGGAACAGATGTTTTGCAAATTGCCAAACAATTAGCAGACAACAAAACCCCAGAACAGTTATCGTATACAGTACTAGTGGAAAAACTTACTGCATATTGTCAGCCTGCAGTTACCAGAAAAGTCACATGCCTACGGTTTACAATGCGAAAACAGCACTCACACGAAACCTACTCCGAGTATAATATTGCGTTACGAACCTTGGCACGAGTTGTTTATTTCCTGATCTTGATGACATGCTCCTAGATCAATTTCTCTATGGCATGATTGAACATAATTTGAGAAAATTATTGCTCAGTGAAATAGACATAGATTACAACTCTGCAATTACTAAATGTACTGCTCATGAGATGATGTTTAAAAATGCGATGGAATTCCAAGCTGGAACTAAGGAAGCAAATGTTGCTGTAAGCATATGTAAAATGAAAACATCATCACGAACTCCAAGAGAGGATTTTACTTGCTTTTGTTGTGGCATAAAGGGACATGTAAAAAGAGTTTGCAAATTCAAAAACCTAAAGTGCCATATTTGTGGCATAAACGGTCACATGGCTAGCATTTGCAGAAAGAATAACAATCAACAATGGACACATGTAAAATTAACCAGAACCATGAACAAAATGAGAAATTAAAAGAGTAAAAACTAAGATAAGTGAACAGATTATACTAGATTTAATAATCGTGGAAACTAAAGTCACAATAGAGATAGACAGTGGAGCAGGACTATCCATCATTTATCTAATGGACTGGAAAAAAATAAATTCCACATACAAGTCAAAATTTAATCTAGTTAAAACAAAGGTAATCTGTGGGAAAATTTCTGTTTCAGTAAAATTAAATAACAAAAACAAAACTCTATCTTTGTATATAGTGAAGAGGAACATCAAACCCTTACTGGGCCAAAATTGGTTCTGGCCATTGGGCATATCCATTCAGATTATCAAAATGGTAAAACTGGAAAATATAGTGCATAAACAGTTCCTGAAAATCTTTGAGGAAAACTTGACTGTTTTAGGAATAAATCCAGTAAATATTGAACTAACTGAAGATGCACTACCAGTGAGGTGTAAACCCTGGAAGGTTCCTTTTGCACTCAGAACTACGGTTGAAAGAGTCTAGCAAGTCTTGTAAAAGAAGGTGTGTTATCACCCATAGAAGATTCGGATTGGGCCACTCCAATTGTGATAGTAGCAAAACCTGATGGAAGTTTACGGATCTGTGGAGATTAATAGGGTTACAGTAAACCGTTATTTAAACAAAAGTGCATATCCTGTTCCAAATGTCTCAGAAATACTGGCATCACTTCAGAAAGCTGCTATTTTTGCAAAAATTGACCTGAAGTCTGCTTTCCACCAGATCCCAGTCACTGATAAAACAGCCAAAATATTAACTTTGAGTACACATATCGGACTTTTCCAATGCAACAAATTGCCATTCGGAATTACCATAGCTCCCAATATCTTTCAAGCCAAGATTGATCAATTATTGCATAATGTGAAGGGTGTAATCCCCTATCTGGATGACTTGTTAATTTATGGTCAATCAGAGACAAAATTGGAAGAACATATACTTACCGTATGTGCTAGACTGGAATAGGTAGGAATTAAAATTAATGTCACCAAAAGCATTTGGTCTATGAAGGAATTAAAGTTTTTGGTATCATTAACCAAAATGATAAATGCCCAAATCCAGAAAAGGTCATGGCCATAAAAAATGCTCCCATACCAAAAAATGTAAAGGACTTACAAGCTTTTTTGGGATTACTTTGTTTCTTTGAAATTTTCGTGAAGGGAAAATCACACAAATTTAAGCTCCTGTATATACTATTATGCAAAGGGCAACACTGGAAATGGCAGGCTGAACAACAGATTGCATTCCAGTCAGCAAAAGGTTTATTATCTTCAGAAAACTTATTGATACACTATCAGAGTGATCAAGAAATTATAGTTGCCTCAGATGCTTCTGAGAATGGCATTGGAGCTGTAATCTCTCACCAAATAAATGGTCATGAATATCCAATTGCATATGCCTCCCGCACACTATTGTCAGCTGAAATCAACTATAATCAATTGGACAAAGAAGCCCTAGCTATTATCTTTGCAGTGAAAAAGTTTCACCAGTATATCTATGGCCGGAAGTTCACCATATGTACAGACCATCGCCCATTATTAGGCATATTGGGGAAAAACAAAAAACTTCTGACTATAGCAGCCAAAGAATGTTACGATGGATAAACATTCTTGCAGCTTATGATTATAATTTAGTATATAAACCAGGAAAACAAATACTACATGCCGATGCTCTAGCACGCCTACCATTAAAAGCTAATAGGCCACATGAATTTGTGGAGGTAAATCTACTAGAAGTAGTCAAATTGAACAATACTTTGAATAGTAACAATGTAGCTGAATGGACATTTAGAGATCCTGGCTGTCACCAGCTGAAAACATGGATCAAAAAAGGGTGGCCTAACCGCCGCCCAAAAATTTTACATACAGCTATCTGGAGTGCTTGTCAGTATCTGTCAATCTGTAATGATTGCTCATACCTACGGAAGGATGCTCAAAGGTATTAAAATTACTTCATTCTGGACACCCTGGGATTGTAAGGATGAAGTCCCTATCTTGATCATATGTGTGGTGGCCGCATATCGACCAAGATATTAAAAGAATGGTAAATCAATGCCATAATTTCCAAAATGTAGCCAACTTGCCAAATAAAGCATTTAGTTCTTGGTCTGAGCCTAGTAAACACTGGGAACATGTTCACATTGGCCACGCAGGCCCTATAAATGGACACTTGATTTTAACAGTTGTGGACTCTTACAGTATTTGGATTGAATACCATTTAGTTAAATTAATTGATACCAATTCTACCATAAGGGCTCTCCAAGAAATTTTTACCTCACATGAATATCCAGATATGCTGGTATCGAATAATGGTACAGGTTTTACATCCATAAATTTTGAAAATTATCTGTCTGAGAGAGGGATTCAACATGTCCTGACACCTGCCTATCAGCCTGCCTCAAATGGATTGGCCAAAAAGGCAGTCCAAACTTTAAAAAAGAGATTGAAAAAAATCTATAAATAAAATGGATGAAGCATTAACAGAGGTCATGTTTTACCAACATTTCCTACCTCAGTCAGATAATGGGAAATCACCTGCTGACCTACTATTCAGTAGGACTTGCTGTACACATATATCAAAGATTATACCTCAGGAGGAAAGGGCTACAAAAATCTACTCAGACACTTATAAACACTTCCCAATGTTTAAAAAGGATGAACTAGTATGGGTGCGAGACATTATAAAGAATAAGTGGATACCTGGAATGGTTATAAATCCAGTGTCTCAAGTTATTTATATAATAAGATTGGAAAATGGTCCTGTACGAAGACATATAAACCATATAAGGAGAAGGTCAGCAGTTACACCATCAGATAATAACAAAACTCTTATTGAAACTGCTCACCATTGGGAATATTTAACAAAGGAGGACAGGGAAATGCTACCACAAATTCCACAGGAAAATAATCTTGTTGACTCCAATAGCTCTGCACACAATCAAACAGACTAGGAAAGTGACAGACCTGTTCTCAGAAACTCACAAGAATGCAGACTACCAGTCAAACTAAAAAACTATATTTTAGAGTGAGGGGAGGTGCACTAAATGGACTGATTAACTCTAGAAATAATAACTAGAGGGGGTGGTGAATGTAGAAGCGTTGATGAATCGAGTGAAGTAAAAAAGAATGTTTTATCTTGTTGTTGTTTTGTTATTTTCTCCTGACTAACATAAAAAATAGGAGTAAAGTGTAAGCAGAAAATAAGCCTAAATGGATTATATGAAGGCGTATTAATGTACTAATGACGATAGTAACTAAGTGCAAATAATTAACGAACTGTAAATGATAATAGCGAGAGAATAAATTTAGACTCCCTCTGCTTGTAGTTATCTTCAAATTGTTACGGAAAGAAATAGTTATTCTTGTTAATATTATTATTTCATATATATATTATTATTTATGCAATTTCAGCTGAGTTTCAACTCGCTGAAAACACTGCAGCCTGTAAACCCTGAATTTTTGCATAATACTTTGTTTAATAAGAAAATACTCAAAACAATAGTATTTTATGGGTCATAGTAATAGAAAAATAACTGAATGGTTTTATTCTTAGAAATTTATAAGAAGTTCAAGCATAGAAGTAGCAGACTGGACATGATCCATAAACCTTAAGTTTTAGAAATTGCTATCATTTCATCAAATCACGCATTTACATTATAATTAAAAGTCAGAATGTATAAGAATCTAATATCAAATGAGCATTTCCTATTATATATTATCGAACAAATCATAGATTAAAATGGAAGTTTGTAATCATGTTAAACTTCAATAACTATTAAAGACTAAACTTCATTACTTGGATTTTTTAGCTAGTCGTATTATTTTAGGCATGGAATTCTGATAAAAAGTATATTATGGGTGTGATTAAGTTTATTTTAATTTTTTTTTTACTTTTGTTATTAGTGACTAGATTATAAAAGGAACCGTATTTCTTTATGCTTGACAGAATAATAAATTGAATATGGAACTTCATAATCGGAATAAGGCTTAAAAATTGTGTTGATTAAAACTACAAAAGAGATTTAGTCATTTTCTGAATGTGGTTTCTTTAGAACTTTTTAATAAAATAAAAGTAACTTTTGTGTTAAAAAATAATCATCATAGTATTAAAAAGCATGGGTGGGAGTCTTTTATATCATAATAATGATATTTTGAACGGATGGAAGAATTAATTTTGATACCTTTTGAATATTGATGAAAGAATTTAGATGATGACTTGTAATAATATATTCATCCAATTTTAAATTTAGATAAAGTTATTCAGTTTAATAAGTTAAAACAGTGCTTATGGAAACTTGAACATGGAGGAAATACCTGGAGAAGATTTAAAAATTAAGCAAATGGTGTCACCTGGTTTTAAGAATAGTTCTAATGTTCTGATGTTTTTAAAACTAAAGAGGATAGAAAAGATGAATAAATACAATTATTACACACAGCGGTAAAAAAAATACCTTCAAAGGTTTTGTGGAATAGTTTGCTTCCAGTGATCATTTAATGATTTCAAGAGATTAATTGTAGTTTTAGAAAATCTAGTAGCTTTTTAGATATAATTTTTATTACTAGAAAAAATGCAAAAAGCATGCTTTGGACCAAAGTGCATTTTATATAATGTTTTTGTTTATTTTGTCAAAATATTTTATTGGGTTAATCAAATAAATATTATAATCAAGTTTAGTATTATCTAGTTATTCATCAACAATTATTCATATTATGCAAGATAAATCAGAGAAAACATTAATATTGTTAGCAAAAAGTCTAAGGATTTTCGAAATGGGAATTGTGTTTAACAGAAGTATATAATAGCTGTAACTATTTCATTTTTATAATGAAGTTTTTGAAATGTTTTATAGATGTACTGCTGCGATTACAATCATAAATAGCTCTGCAAGACGGCCAATTAATTTTAATAATAATTTATTTCCACAATTTATAATCGTTTTAATTATTTAATAATGACAACCAATTAATTACATAAGATACAAAAACTCTAAATTCAACTCTTCAGAGTTTACTGGTTCAATTGTAAATATAAAATACAATAAAGTATAGATATTATGATCATATCTATATATAGATTGAACAAAAGATGAATATGAAATTTTTAAAAAAGTATGTATTTACAGGTAGAAATAATATAGGCCCTAAAGTTTATTAAAACAATAACATGTCATTCTAAAAGGCAAATATCTCTCATATTGTGATGCCTCTTGCTGCAATTGATTTTTTACAGGTTGGCTGATTTCCAAATCCAATAGTAAGTACATTGGGTTTTAGAAAGAAAAGAACCCATTTAAATTCATTATAATATATAGGGTATATGAGCACAGACTTTCACACTACCCACCACTCTCCACTCTATCTCATAACACTGATACTCTTGAACACATATATGTCAAAAAGATAAATAATCACCAATATACGTATTTCATGCTAAATCAGCAATCATCAGTTGGTCCAGATTATTATCTCTAAGATAAATAATCACCAATATACGTATTTCATGCTAAATCAGCAATCATCAGTTGGTCCAGATTATCATCTCTAAACATATATGCAATAAGTGCTCAGATATATATTAAGATAGTCAATCTTCATACTTTAATGGGCTTCAATCCACTCCACACTCCAACTCTTCAACCATTCATCCAATTGAAAATCTGATGATGTCTTGTATATGTATTATGTCCTGTACATGAGGGGTCAGATTGACTTTAGGTCAACATGGGTGTGACAAGTATCTCTGACTCAGGGTGACCTTTGAGCATTCCACCAACAGATTTTCAATTGGATGGACAGTTGAAGAGTTGGAGTGTTGAGTGGATTGAAGCCTGTCCATTAAAGTATGAAGATTGACTATCTTAATATATATATATATGAGCACTTATTGCATATATGTGTACAGATGATAATATGGACCAACTGATGATTTCTGGTTTAGCATGAAATACATATATTGGTGATTATTTATCTTTTCGACATATATGTGTTCAAGTGTATCAGTGTTAAGAGATAGAGTGGAGAGTGGTAGGTAGTGTGAACCATCTGTGCTCATATACCCTATATATTACATATATTGATAGTTATATAATAAGGCTATATTACAGATATTAAATGCATTATGTTTTTAATATAATTAGTGATTTATTGTGCGGAGTACATAATTAATTGCAGAGAGTCTTAATTAGATTTTTTAATTACAATTTAACTGGATGCTTTTTAAATTTTGTTTTTAATAAGATATTTGTTAATCCTATTAATACAAAAGAATTAAAAAGAATGCTTTCCCAATTCTTAATATTTAAGATTTAAAATATAAATCTTTTACTCAGAACTAAACTGAATTTACTTAATTATAATTGACATTATTATTAATAAATTTCTCTGAAATAATAACTGGCATTATTATTAAAAAGTTTGGGGAGTCCTAACTGGTTTTATTTTATACTAGCTGTACCTGGTCATGCATTGCTTTGGCTCAGTCTGGTTAAATGGAAAAGAAAGAAAAGAAAAAATGCATGTTTCTAATATGTTTAATTTCACAATGCTTGTGGGTATATAATATTTTTGTTGTTCCATTGTCTATGCAGATATAGAGATTGTCTGGTTTGCCAACTCTAGAACATGCAACATATAATTGTCCATGTGAGAAGCAATCCATGTCTAGATCTAAACCGCACAACTCTAAAGATAGGCACTGATCTTTCTCCAACCCCATTATTGACACTTTGCATTATTTGGTCACAAATGCCTTTTTGCTCAAGCATTAGCTTAGGAATATTTGATTGCACATATGACACTGAAAAATAAAAAAAAACATTAAAAAAAACAAAAAGAAAAACAATGAAAAAAATAAACTATACTCATGAAATATAAAAGCATGCACGTATTCAAATGCAACATTGTATCAAAATTTCAAGGCAATCGGTGAAGAACTTTCAGAGATTTAAGATTTTGAACAAATGAACATTTACATTTTTATTTATATAGATACAGTGATGCCACAAATTACATTGTATTCAGCTACATGACTTCATTTATATGATAACCAATAAAAAATGTAAACAAACAAACAAAAAAACATTAAAATATATAAATATTTCCCCTCAATTTATTATTAATAATTATATTACTATTTTAAAATTTTGTTTATACTTTAACATTATAAAATATTATTTTATGCAGATTATTTTAATGCGATTTTGAAATTATGCAATTCATGTTTCTTCTTAAATCAGTTTTCTTTTATGCCATAAAGAAGTTCATATTTCACAATATTTATTAGATATCAAGAAATTTAAATTATTAATCTTATTTTGACTTGAAATTTTTTTTTTTTTTCAAAAATATAACATTATATTAGCAACTAACATGAATATGGCCTGAATCTGTATTTAGAATCTTAGCTTCTATGTAAACAACCTACTTACATTAATGAGTAAATAATAATAGATTTATACTTACGTATAAAAATATTGCAATAAATATTCAAAAATTTTAAACTTTTAAAGCGTATTTTGTTAGATATAACAGAAATAAATAATCTTAGATTTTTAAAATAAATAACTAAGATTTTATTGATTTTGTAAACTGAAAATAATCTTCCTAATGATAATGTATAATCTTTTTATTTTGATTGCAATCTCATTTTTTAATATAGAACAAAATGTGAACATCTAAAATTAATTTCAGTAGTAAACAAAAAAGACAAATTTATTATTTTCTGATAAGGAAAAATCACTGTCAGAAAATGCTGAAATCTGAGAGAGTTTTCTCCAATTAACAACCTCTTAAATTCCAATGAGAGCTAAATAGTTATATGTCTGGATATCGTGAGCTTTATAAACAATTATTAAAATCATCATCTCAAAGTTTAAGCACTGATTACATTGTTGACAGAAAACCATTAACACAGCACTCATAGCTTATATTTAACTAAAAAATTAAAAGGTGGTTGCAAAAGGTTGCAATGGATCCTAAGATCTAGGTGCAGTACTCTCAGATTCAAGGCTCTGCACTGATGAAAGCCACAAGCTAGAAACTAGTCTGGAGATATCGGATGAGTAGGCACTAGATAGGGATTTTATGCACAAATGTTCTTGCATCTATTGATTACTCTGGTTTGTCCTGAATAGCACTACTGTACAGAGAGTTTAGCCTCTGTGTAAACAGCTCATGTAAGCATAAAGAATGGTGATTATGTGATGTTTAGTGGTTTAATGCCAAGTCTGCCCTAATACAGATGAACAGTTAGATTACTCTGGAAAACAAAGGATAAAGAAAACTATTTAAACAGGGGGAAAAAGAAAGTAATATCTTTTTTGTCCATTCCTCATGTACTAGCATAACTAGGTTGAGTATATATGTGAAGTAGTGGAAGAATAGTGGGGAATTGTTTCCAGACCCAGGATCTCAACTTCTCAACATACTCAAGCTGACTAGGGATTAAACAGATTACTCTGATCTTATTATAAGTTATATGCACTTCAAAGGTTCACAGAACTAAAGAATATTTGCAGAATTAGGTAAATAGCAATTTAATTAATCATTAATAGAGCAATTAAGCAGGGGATCTTAATCATGAGGATATTGACATTATATTGATTTAATATTATAAATCTATGTATAGCGTAACTATATATATATATGTATATATTATTAGAATATTATTGTCCTGTATTAAAATTAGTTATAAAATTGATTTGCAGTGGGGTTATTTAGTTATTTGAGAAATGGAATAATTTTAGAAATCACTTCCTAATCTTAATCGAAATAAAGTTAAGATCAAGACATAGCCAAATCTGATGCAGTTGCACAGTTTGAATCGACCCCATTGGTTAGTAAATGCCTGGATCAGTCTAAATATCATTGTTTGGACAAACAGTAATAAGCGAATTTGATGTGGAGAACATTGCAGAATAGCCACTATATGTGACACAGAAAACTTTACCTTGAATGGTATCCAAGAAAATGAAAGAAAAGTGGCAGAACTTTTGTGTTTCTCAGCGAAAAAAGTTATAGAAATCATTATATTGTAAATAAGTGCTTTAACACGCTGAAGAAGACGCTGTCAAAAACAATTAAATTAAATTAATCTAGGACTAGTAGTATACAATACAAAGAATTAATTAAGAAAACTAACAGAGAATTTTAGTCCTCACCAATCCTGTCACATAGCTCACTTAAAACTGAGGAATTAAAAACAATTTAAAGGGGAATCAATAAAAGATTATAATTTGGCCCTTAAAGTCCTAGCTAAGGATTGCTGGTATAAGGATTATATCGAAGAGATACCTCTTGATCAATTACTCTGAGGTATATACAGTGAGAGATGGTGAGAACAATCATTAACTGATACTGACTTAAAATACCAGAGCACTATGAGCTAATAAGTGAGCAAGCTCAAGCTTTTAAAAATAAAACAGAAGTTAATATAAATATGCAGATTTATAAAGTGGAAAGAAAATGTAGTAACCCACACAAACCAGAATTTGAAAAGGAAATTAAAATGGCTGTGGAAAAAATAACCATAAAACAAAAGAGAGCAAGTGGAGAGAAGATAATTGTTTTAAATGTGGGTATAAGGGACACATCACATGCATATTGAAGTGGTCAATCTGAGAGTCAGATTGCACTTCACAGCCTACCCAATCATCCACCACCAAACCAAATTCAAACTCCATCCCTATGCTAATATACGCACTTATCTAACCCATTTTTTGCTTTTCTTTCAAAAATTAATGTGATAAAGATATTTACAAATATTTTAAATAAATAAATAATAATATTTTATACAATTTAAAGTTGTCTATGTATATAAAGGATATGTATATATAATAGTTGAGAGGAGATTACTTATAAAATAATAATTATATTAGTGTATTATATCATATATTTAAAAAAATATATTAAAATATTATTTATTTTCAGTAATGGCAGTCAGAAACCTGATGCAATCCTGCTGAATATTTTCGAATGCAATTAAAGTAATTAGCATAAAACCCATTAGCAAAGTTAGAAATATTATAATTTTAGAAATATATAATACCCATTAGTGGACAAATTTGTCCATTTTAATTTAGTTTTAAAATCTAAGATTAGATTTTAGAACAATCCTTCTAGGAATTTTCAGCTGGGTTGTTTTATTTTCTGACTAATTAAAACAAAAGCATGCAGCCATTCTGCAAATTGCAGATGGTCAAGCTATGTAAACTGCCTCAGGTGCTATAACTAAAAGCTTTCTGTAACAAATCTAAAAAACATATAAATAGGGCTAAATTTGAATGCAGAAAAGAAGAACATCTATTTATGAAAGGCAGTGGCCAACTTACTCCATCATGCTGGTCAAATTTTCAACTCAATGTGCCACTAGTAGAAAAAAAAAATCCATCTTTTCTGGCCATTCCAATGCTGTCTTCCACAAAGATACTATCTTGGACCTGTATACCCATGAACTCTAATAATGTACTTGAAAGTTAAATAATGAGAATGCTACCAGCCTGATGCTACCAGCCTGATAGAAAAGAATTATAAACTAGATTTAGTCTATGAAATCTTATGGATGCTGCAGTTCACCGAGGATCGCTATTAATGATTAAGGTAACAAATTCATGCTGCTAGTTAAGATCCCTAAACCTTCTTAGTCAAACAATTCAAACCTTAATCTAAATGTTTTCACCTAATAACTTCTTTAATGTAAGATAATATAATTGAGATCAGAAATCAAAAGATAATATAATTGAGATCAGAAATCAAATGTTAATTAAGATAACTTGTATTTTTCTTACCTGATTTTCATATGTACTCGACTCTCTATATAAACTCTTTAATAATGTCTCTCCTGTAATTAAGTCTTAATGATATAATAATATTTTATTTTATCTTGGTGGCTAACAATATTTTTTGATAACTTTTATTGCTATATTTTATGTTTTGTATTTTTAAATTAATATGCCGATAGCCTCCTAAACTCCTAAACAAGTTTACTCTCTCTCTTAATCCCCTCCCCTTTTTTTCATAGGGAGGTTAATTAATTACTAGTTAAAAATATATGTTTTTTTTTTAAAGGGTCATAGCATCGGCGGGACGCGAACCCACAACGCGGGCAACTGCCTGCAAGTGCAAGGCAGTCGCGCTGACCTCTCCTCCACCAATGTAAGACAGCTTGGGAGAAACATGTCTTAATGTTATAATCAAATAGCAGAGCAAGAATTCTGTCTTTTCAATTAAATAATTCTAAAAAATGTTTTTCTTAATTATAAAAATTACAGCACTAATTTTAAAGTCAGAAATGTGTTTATTTGAAATTAAATATTTTATCATATGAAATAAATCTTAATAACCCCACCTAACATTTATATATGATTATTTGTAGTATAATATAAAAGCACTTATGATCAAAGATTCACTTCTGTTCTAATGTTTGAGGGAAGTTTATATATAAGTTAATAATAAGAGAAGGGAATTTTTCAAGTCAAGGTAGATTAACATTTCTATCATTTTAATTAAACACTGTTTAGTAATTCAGTCATACCATTACGCCAGATATTCCAAATATATTATTAGTTAAATAGTTTTGATTTTAAAAGTTTTATATATGTTGTTCTAAGCATTGCATGTATATAGGCTTTTTTGTTTACTTTTATATACATTTGCTTCATCCCACTGGGCATATTGGATAAGCCGAACCACATTTTGTCACATTGAGGTTCGCGAACAAGGGCTTGATTCACCCCTGGTGCCCTTTTCATTGCATGAGATAGCTCTGCATGGGATCAATCTGGGGCAGTTAGCCCATAGCATCTCCTATCAGATCATTCTTCATTCAATGAGCCAATTCTGCTAAAGACACAGAAATAAATCTGTCACTTTATTTCTTCAAGATAAATATGAAGCACCTTTTAGGATCTGAGACTGAATCACAGATAAATACACCATCATGCTCACACCACTCTCTTGCTTCTCATTTCAAATGAAACCTATGAATATCCATCTGCCATATTGTTATGATTTTACTGAACAGATTTCTTTATAATTTATTAATATTCTCATGTGTGCACCATTCTGTGACACAGTATATATATTACATATGAAGTCTCCCACACACCTTTCTTGCTCAGCATAAGCTGAAATCCAGTATTTCATTTATTAATGTTAGTATTAATTATGTAAAATTGTAATAAAAATAAATAATACTTGCTAGTTAAATTCGATTGAATGCTACTTTTCTCACTAGAGGTGGACCAAAGAATCTTAAATATACTTATATTATAGCACTACTCAAATCATATTTCCAATATGTGATCAGTCAGTTATTGGCATGTAAATCAGTCCACACTAAAATAACTCACCAATGAATATATCTATGATTTATTAAATTGTACAAGAAAAGTTTTATGCATATAAATAAAATGTAAAGAGGCTAATGATAATCATTGGAGAATTATTGTATTTAACTTATTAATGCTTTGTTTTAATTATGTTATTAAAGTAGAAATATATATAACTAAGTCTTAGGAATTATTGTTTTCTTTATTTAATAAATATGACATTTTGATTAAACAAATTATACTCACTATGACTAGATGAAAAGATCCCGCTAATCTTATATGTAAAATAATGTGAAAGGTCATGATTGTTTAGACATGTTAAAACTTGTGATTACTATTATGCTAAGAGCTTCACTGTAGTGTCCATTTCCAAATAGAGTCTCTTTGTTCTCCACTTTGCGATGTCGGCCAAGAAAGATAAAAATAGATAGGATATCATCTGGATTGTTGCTCATAAAATGGTAGGTCTGGAAAATGGGCAAGTAGGACAGAGTTCATGAATGTTCCTGACCTGTGTATCTCATGCATGATTGGACTTGAGGTACTTTTGCCTAGATTCTAGATCTTGTTATATGAACATACAAAACTGACCATTACAATATGTAGAAAACCCGATAATAATTCAAATTGAGAAAAAGTGGGGTCAAAAGAATAGGGGAGATAAACCCAATAATAATTTTTCTGTTAGAAATATGAGTATGGAAGGGTAGCAACAATTTATGATCGAATTGGAAGTTTGCAGAGTTAAAATGAATATGGAAATAGATAGTAGCTTGGGGATATCTATAATATCAGACAGACTAAAAAGCACTATCAGTGGAGGATTCTAGATTAAAAATTGTCAAAACTAAGGTAAAATCTTGTGATGTAAGCAGCAATATATTAAACTTACTGAGGAAAGTAAAGGTTGTTTTCTCTTAGCATGTTGAAACCGCTTGAAGGTGTAATTTTTATGTAAACAAACAGAATTACAATGTTACCAGGCCATTGTTATTTTTTTCAACTTTAAAGTGATTTTTTTTATTTACAATAAAATCATAAATAATGAAATTTATCTAAAAGAAATAAAAAATACATTGGATAAACCTTTTTTTAAAAAAAAAAATGAAATTTGTAATTTTAACAAGAATCAAAACAAATCAAAACAATATCGTGGCGATGCAAATCAAATTTTAACATGAAGAAAAATAAATAATTTCTCCAAAACAAAAACATCGTGGCCATGCAAATAAAATTGTTAATTTTAACAAGAATAAAAACAAATAATTTGCCCCAAAACAACATCGTGGCCACGCAAATATAATTTGTAATTTTAACAAGAATAAAAAGAAAGAATTTATTCAAAACAACATTGTGTGCAAAAATAAAAGTGGTGTTTTCGATTTGTCTCACAATTTATATCATGCAAACATGAATTTTAGTGTGATTACATAAAGATCACGCTTACACCACCCCTTTAATGATTGATTAGTGTCACCCTTGTCTAGAGAAGTGGGCAAAGTTTCCGGAATTTTTATTACCTCATACTACATCATTGGATATGGAAAATAATGGACATGCAAATTTGAAGACTTTTGACAGTCTCAATTACAGACACCCTCACAAAATATCATAGCGAAATTTAAAATGGGATTGTTCATATAAACTGCGTAACACAAAGTTTACCGTAAGCGGCAACAACCGCTGTGGCGGATAATAAACATCCTATTTCTGCTGTAAATACATCTACCATTAAATGTTAATAATGGGATTGGTTCATATAAACTGCGGCAGAATAATGCATCCTATTTCTGTGCTGTAGCATACAAATAGATAGCCCTGTAACACAAAGTTCACCGTAAATGACAGCATCCTTCTGCGGCAGAATAAATGTACTATTTGTGTGCTGTAGCATAGAAATAGGTGCCACAGACAAGTAAACAGACTATTTCTATGCTTAACCATTGGAATAGAATGTTATATAGTGGCACGGCCATACATGTAATATTTATGTTTGTTTTCATAGAAATTATGCCCTCAAGCAGTTTCAACATGCTAAGAGAAAACAATACAGACACCAGTTAGATACTGTGATAAAATAAATTGCCATTATACATAGTACAAGAAATATTCAGCCCTATAATAGGCAGGGACTGGTTTAAAGCAATTGGAATTCAAGTTAGTATAATAAAAAGAATTTCCTCAAAAAATAAATTAAAAAATAAATATCCAGATCTTATTTACTGATGAGTTAGGTATGACAGATACAAGTTTGGTAAAGGTGGAGCTAGTTGACAAGGCATGCATATTGACACCCATAGAAATGGCTGGCTGGGCCATACCTATAGTCATAGTTACAAAACCCAGTGGGTACATACATATATGCGGTGACTAAGAGTAACTGTGAACAAGTTTTTAAATAAGGGAGCATACTTGGTATTTAATGTAAGAGAGATACTGGTAAGTTTACAAAAAGCATCCTATTTTGCAAAGCTTGATTTAAATTTAGCTTTTCACCAGATCCCAAAGACAGAAAAAACTGCCAAAATATTAACAAACACCACACCTTTTGGGTTATTTAAGTGCAATAAGTTGCTGTTCAACATACCACCAGCTCCGAATATATTTCAGGTGAAAATTGTTAAACTGTTTCTGGAAATGAGGGTGTCATACTCTATTTTGATGATATATTAGTAACAGCGGTCTCAGAAGAGAGTCTACATCAAAAATTGATTAGAGTATGTGCAATATTAAATAATTTCAGAGTAATACTAAATGCCTAAAAAAGTGTATAGAACACAAAAGAATTAGTTTTGTTAAAACATGTAATCTCTGGAAAAGGGAAGTGGCCTTCACCTGAAAAAGTAAAAGCCATTGAAAAGGCAGAAAAAAGAGGAATATCAAAGAATTTCAGGCATTTTTAGGCTTCATTAACTACTTTGAACCATTCCTACAGAACAAATCCAACATAGCAAAACCCCTTATTTAAGTTACTTAAAATGAATCAAAACTGGCAATTGCTAAAAACCCATGACTTAGATGCACTAAAGGCTTACTGTCATCAGAAAAATTATTGATCCATTTTGACAATAATCAAGAAGTAACTTTAACCTCAGACTGGATGGTGGGTGTGGCTTTATGTCATCCATGCAATAATGGAGAATGTCCCATTGCTAACACATCCAAATCCTCTCCAAAGCTGAAAAAACTACAGTCATGTAGATAAAGAGGCTTTGGCAATATTATTTAAGTAGATAAATGCAGGTAAAGATTATTACATCACTGAAAAATTAAGAGACTGAAATGAAAGTAAGCTGGCCACATTGCTATAAAATAGGTTAATAGATGAACATATTGTGACAGTCAGATGATGTATGTTGATTTAACCCAGTTCGAATACTAGGCGAAAGTACCTCAAGGCCAACCATACGCGAGATATAAATCAAGAATACATATGACCTCTGCCCATTCGCCTGTTCTCGAGGCCTGATCACAAACAAACAACACTATCTGAGCCATGCATAAATTATTTTTCAACCGGCCACAAAGCTTAGCAACAGCGGTAGAGACATGGACGGGAAATCCTAAGGAGCTAAAAACTAAATATTTAAAGTACTTGAAATATGTGTTGGTGTTTGTGTTTTGCGTGCCTGGATCATTGAAAAGTAAAAATAAAGCATTTAATATAACTAAGAAACTCAAGTTTTTGATAATTAAATAATGTTTAATTAATGGCTTTAGAATATTAATAAGGCTTTAATGGGCCTCCGCTATTCCCCTAAATTACTGCAACAAACTAATTCGACAATAAAAAGAAAACAAGTTAATAGGTTTGCGGTCAAATTCTGTTCTTCCCAATTTTATAAAAAAAAAATTCCAACTCGATCTTCTCGATAAAGTACGATAGATCATAAAAACCTTTCGCAAAGCATTTCTTATGGCTTTGCGCTAAAAACCGGGTTTAAAATTAACTTAGAACGTATATAGCTAAATCAAATATACGTGACTAGCTAATGGCGGACAAAAAGAGGTGTTATCAAAAAGATCAAGTTGGCACACAAAAGAAACTGACTTGGATTTAATTAACAACATAAATAAAATTGGAAAGTGATTTCAAATGACAAAAAAAATTATTATTAAATTTAACCGCAACGAAATACTAAATATTTACAATGGTTAGTAAGGAAGAATAGCGAAGGTAAAAAGGTTACATATAGCTAGATGATCCCAAAATATATTTAAGGTTAATTCATAAAATGTTTACATAGCAAGACATATATTTCAATACACAATAAAACAATATGAATCAAAAGTAGCATACGAGATAGTTTAATTTAGGAGATACGATACCGTCCTTTTTCCGTGATGTTTCCTACGGCGTCCGTGGCTTGATCCGACCGACGATAGGTGTTTGTCCGGACAATGCAAAATATGAAGTATGGCTTCCATGAAAAGTTCTCCAGACATGGCATAGAGTTCATATGGTTATTGATTGGATGTTAAGGCATTTTGGATGGTATTTAGGAACCTCGGGATAGGCAAAGCTATGATTTGCCTAGCCAAGCATATCCATTTTCCTCAAAATACGGTTGGTTTTAACTGGAGCAGGTTCCAACTTCTCCATTGTTTGAAAATGACAGCTGTATATATTTTTATTTGTAGCACAAGCTAAATGTGAAGCAAAATCTGACGGATTTCTCCCAAGAGAAATCTGAATGCACTTTCCAAAAAGCTTGGAAATAAAACAGCAAGAAAAATCTTAATAAATCGCCTTCACAAGCAAAATCAGAATCAAAATGACTCCTTCAAAAAGAAAAGTCTGACTAATTATCTCTTTTGTTCTCCCCACTATTTATACTTTCTCTGACAGCTACCTTCCATTGTTTGTATGATCTGAGATCTTGATAAGCCCCCCCTTGCTGCTTTGTTTCAAACAACACCTTCTAAAAATAACTTTAACTTTTTACTCTAACTTTCTTACTTTAAAGTTGGAATTCTATTAATTAAAAAAACAAGAAAGAAAATGCCATCTTTAATTAGACTTGAATGGCTCACTAATTAAAATAGACATTCTTTCAGAAATGTTGGTGGGCTTATCTCAAAATCAAATCATACTAAATATTTTAATAAAATTTGAACAACAATATATTATTATTTTACAATAGAATAAGCATTTTATTTCAGCAGAATTTTGCATTATTTCATATATATACGCTAGATGTATATATATGTATGTTTGACTAATAGGTTAAGCAATTTTTTATCAATAGAATGAAATTTATTTAAAATAAAATATTTAACTAAAATACACATTTAATAAGCATAATTATTTTTAACTCTAATGCAAAACCCTGCTGATATTGAACTATAAACCTAATTTAGGTCTACAATACTAATTTAGTTTATAGGAA